>VMDO01006745.1:0-41791 GCA_007922755.1 Pedetes capensis
TGCCATAGCATTCTCCATTTCCAATTAAGAATAATATTAGGCAAATCAAATTAAAAAATAAAGCAGAAACTTTAATACTAAGTTGAGGTATATAAAGATTGCTGATAAGGTATGAACACAAATAGATTACATGCTGACTTTTTAAAAATAAATCAGTTTGAATGATAGATTATTCAGGTTACAAATATTGCTTAGAAAGGCTGAAATCTACCAAATATTTTTGAAATGACATGAAACATATAAGCTACTAACAGAATGCAAAATGAGTTAATGTGGAATGAGGAACATAGAGATAAGGTATTAGGATAAATTCTCTATTCTCCCTATGCTAGTTATCTTTTCTTGCTGCTTTTAAATTAATTGTACTGAGCTAATGGAAACATGAAATTATCATTATAAAGAGAACTTGAGATCTAGAGTGAGTAAATATTTTATTGAGTTTCTATAATTTCATAAGACAAAGCACTGTGTACAGGGAGTATCTGAAGTGCCTATGAAATAATAGTTTGAGATATTTTAAAAAGAAACATTCTCATAGATTCCATTGGGGGGCTTAATTTTTTTTCTGAGTACTAGGGGTTTAAACCCAGAGCCTAGTGAATGCTAGGCAAGCACTCCACCACTGATCCACAGCCCAACCCCTTTTTTTATTATTTATTTTGAGATATGGTTTTGCTAAATTCTGTAGGCTGCCTTGGCCTCAAACTTATCATCCTCCTGCCTCAGACTCCCAAGATATTTTGCCTACAGGTGTGTGCCATGATACCCAGGTTAGTTATTTACATTCAGTGTTCCTATATCTCCCGTCTTCTTCTAAAAATAGCTTAAAATTACTAATATCTGACAGTATTTTAAGGTATGTCAAAAAATAGATCAGTAGACACTGTAAGAGCTCCATAAGCATGGTACAAACAAAAATATGCTGGATTCTGAAGAAGACAAATGACTTCTGTCTTTGGTGATCAAATAATTCTTAAGGATTTAACATTATTTCAATATGACTTCAAAGGACAAATAATATTTCAACAAGTAAGGAACATGCTCATAAGGTATGAATCAAGTACATTACCATACTGTAGGGAATTATCCGGACACCCCTGGGTTGGACGGGGAGGGTGCTGGGGTTGAGGCTTCCTCCGTCCAGGATGAGGTCTGAGCCCTCCCTAGATCCTGCCTAGTTCTTGCCCTGCTTCTCCCACCTCTGGTGACCCTTAACCCAGGAACCTGGACTGGGACCTATTTGACTTCCTAAGAGCCAATATGGCTACCCAAGTCTCAGTTAACTCTTCACCTACTTCACTCCTACCCCTCCCATCATGTGATCCAAGATAGCTCCCAAATAGCCCAGCTCTGGCGTGTCCTCCTTCAACCTGATTGGCTGCCTAGAGCCACCTGATTAGTTACTAAGGGAAGCCTAGTGATTGGTCTATCCTACACTTAACCAACCAATTGTTAAGTGCACTTTTCCAAACCCCCTCGCGGAAGGCTGCCCCTCCTGGTAGGAGCTGCTCTCCAATTGGTTATGTTCTATTCCATGCCCCGACCCAGAGTGTATATAAACAGACCAAAAACTACCCTAAGCGTCCGTTTGTCTTTTCCTTCCCAAGCTCCTGGATCATGATCGTTGCACCCCACACTTGACTTTGCAAAGACCTTCAATCAAGCCGCCGAAAGTTAAGACTCCAAGAGTCAAGAAAGAAGACCTCAAGCAAGTCAAGAAGAGCTCTCAATCCCCCCGTCCCGGGGAGGAGGTGAGAAGAGAAGATGACCTGTGAGAGAGGCAACATCATCAGAACATCAGCATCACCAGAGAAGACATCAGAGCTGTTTGGCACTTTGATAGAGCTGTTAGTCCATCATAGTAGCAGCAACCTATGCTGCTCACTAAAAAGCTGTATAATCTTTAGGCTCTCCTGCAAAGGAGTAGCTTAATAAACGTTCCTGTTTGTTACTGAAGGCTCCTGAGGTCCTTCTTGCTACCACCAACCAGTTCTTGCCTGCTCCTGAGGGTCCCTGTGTGAACTGGTGTTGAGGAGAAGCTCCATGGTCTTTTGCCAGGCCGGAGTGGACCCCAACACTGTGATACTTTTTTAAGAAGTCATTTTGAGTGATAGATCCCTCATATTGAGTATTGCTGAGAAGATGTGAAATCTTTAAAAAAAAATGTGTTCATACCTTATTAGAGAGAGCTTATTTCAATTCCAGAAGTAGCTTGTTTAAAGGAATTGAGGCAGATAAGCCCACGATGCATGTGAGTAGAGTGAATACACCTGCCTTGGTTGGTGGGTGAGGAAGAGGTGCAGATGGGCCATTTTTTTACTCTCAAGTACTGACTTCTTGTTAGGGAAATGATGAAATTCATAGGGTAGTGAGAGCATACCTGTGATTAAGACCAGAGCCAGGTACTTAGCCCTTCCAAGCCTCTATTTTTTCCTTCTTAAATGAGATTAATAATTAATTGCTGCAAAACTTAAATGAGACAGTATATGTACAGCATCTGCCCATGGTACTGATATGATTTTTACCATTGGAAAGAAACAGGATAATGAAAGACTTTAAGGGTAAAAATATAATAATTATTTTATTGACTGCTTTCTACGTGCCAGGCTCTGGTTCTGTGCCAAGCTCTATTTTTGAAGAATGCTAATTTACAAGAAAGTGAAGGAGCAAATTCCCCAAAGTCACAGAGCTGGATCCAGGATTTGGATACCAAAGCCAGCAGTAGAGCAGGTGTTACTGCAAAGGCTCTGGAGTTAGGGCACCTTGTAAGTCTTCTTGATTTTACCACTATTTGGCTGTAAGACATTAACAAATAGTAACCATTTCTTTGTCTCAAGTTCCTTATGTAGGAAATAGAATTAATCCCTTATACCAGTGAGTCTTTGTTCCAACAAAACTTTATTTATAAAAATAAGTAATGTGTCAGACTTACATCCTCGAAAATGCTCATCGTAGTCCCTTGGTCTACTCCACTACTTGTGGGAAATATTTGAAAAATCACTTAACTCACTTCTCACCTTCACTTTTCCTTTCCTTTGTATCAGGTCTCAGTGAAGTATTATTGTGAGGATAAAATCCAATGACGTGTGTAGACATGCTTTGTAAATTCAAACTATAATAGACTTTAGATTTTATAGTATAAACCCTACAAAATATAAATTACTCTAATGGAAAGTGGAGAATTTCCAATTCTTTGGGTGAGTCATGGATTCCGGGTCCCCATTGCTTCAGAATCTCATATTCTCATATTTCAATGATGTTTGAAATATTCTCTTCCTAAAACTTGCAGGCCTACAGCCATACTACTATGCTGTCTGATCCTGCCAGATCTTGGAAGCTAAGGAGGGTCACACCTGGTTAGTACTTGGATGGCAGACAGTCTGGGAACACCAGGTGCTGTAGGCTTAGGAGAAGGACCCGGCAACACGCTACCAAAAACCAATCAGCCATTGAAAGCCGTATGAATAGCAGAGAAGCACTGACAATAGTGTTTTGTCTGTTGTTCATAGGGTCACTTGAGTCCAATACTGACTTGAAGGCACCTAAAAACAATAACAACAACAAAATTTTCAGGATTGTAAGACTAATGACAAAAGCTTCCAAGAGAACTGGGCTGATTGCAGAGTCCATGCCTAGCATAAACAAGGCCTTGGGTTTGATCCCCAACACCACACACACACACAAAAAGACTTCCAAGAGTTTTTGTTAATTTTTGACTTCTAATGTCAAGCCTGCCTGCAGCTGTACCACTGTTGGGTCAGATCTGGTCAGATCTCAGAAGTTAAGCAGTGTTGGGCCTGGTTAGTACTTGGATGGGAGACCTCTTAGGAACACCAAGAGCTCTAGGCTTGGGAGAAAGAACTGGCAACCCACTCCCCAAAATACAATCAGCTATTGAAAACCCTAGGAATAGCAGAGAAGCACTAATAATACTGTTTCACCTGTTGTATATAGGGTTGCTGGGCCGAGATTTAGCTCAGTTGGTAGAGTACCACTCTTCAGTCTCTAAGATCCCAAGTTTGATTCCCAGCACTGCAAAAATGGGAGCAGGATGTGCCAATCCACTCTCGAGGCAATCTTGAAACAATAAGCCATTGAAAACCCTATGAAGGTTGCTATGAGTCAGACACAACTCGATAGCACGTCACAACAACAACAACATATAGAGTTGCTATGAGTCGATACCGACTCCTCCACACCTAAGAACAACAAATGTCAAGCCTGTTTTTCCTTTTCTGTGTCCTTTTGGGCATTGCATTCTGGAAATAAAAAGGTAAAGACATTGACTACTGATGTGAAGTTAGTGGTACTTGCCAAAAAGAAATCATGAACAGGAAACATTTTCCCATTAGATCTACAGATACAGTGACTTGGTTCATTCTTTCGACAATGTTCATTGAGTATCCATTATAAGCCAACCATGAAGATGTATTGCAGATATGAAGATGAATAGGATGCAGCATTCCCTGGTGCATGTAAATAAGGCAGTTACAATGAACTGAACTGTTTTAGAAAATGAAACTTTTCTACCTTCCATGGTTCAGAAAGCAAGCAACCTTTGAGCTGGACATTTAAAGATTTGGCCAAGTGGAAAACTAATATTTGTACAAAGGCAAAGTCATGAAAGGACATGTTATGGCAGGCCCATACTTCACAAACTGCACTGATTTGCATGCCATCTTTGTAACTTTTATCATAACCACATACCATGTTCTGTTGTTTACTTCACAATTTTTTAAAATCCATTCACATTTTTCAACTTAATTTATTTGCAAAGAAAATATCAGTATTATATTAATTACAATTTTCTGCTATATAAAAATTAAGAGGTTCATAATTATGTAAAAACACATAATATTCAATAAAAATGTTAGTTTCATACTACCAAAAATTGTTTCCTTGACCACTAGTGTTGTGCTATTTATAGTTTGATGTTTTTGTTATTGTTGTTGTTGTTAAGTGCTGTCAAGTCAGATCTATCTCATAGCAACCCTATGTATAATAGAACAAGATACTACCCAACACTCTGCCATGCACATAAAGTTTTTATAGTTAGACCCAATGTTGCACTCACTATGTTTCTTCTCATTTTGAGTCATGCCACAGCAGCAAAAGGAGGGGCTTTACTCCATTCTCATCATTAAGGTTGGCTCCACTTTGAAGAGGCAACACTTTCCCAATAGTTTCTTGAATGTCTTCCAGCCTGGGGTGGGGGCATCTTATTTTTTGGCATTATATTTGACAGTGCTTCTCTGCTGTTCATAGGGTTTTCAATGGCAAATTACTTTGAGAGCAGGCTGCTGGGTTCTTCTCCCTAGCCTATCTTAGTCTGGAAGCTAAGCTGAAACCTGTCTAATATGGGTGGCCCTGCTGGTGGCATAGCTTTCAGCATCACAGCAACACACAACCCCCCACAGCAGGACAAGCTGACAGACAAGTGGGGGATGTCTTACTGTAGGTGAGGTATTTGGATGGGTGGCAAATTCAAGTAGAGATCTAAAATTACCTAATGGAATTACAGGAATGGGGTTTAACTCAGTTGGTAGAAGACGGCTCTTCAGTCTCTGAGGTCCCAGGGTTCAATTCTCAGCACGGCAAAAATGGGAGAAGGACGTGGCAATCCACTCCCTAGGCAATCCTGAAACAGTCAGCCAATGAAAACCCTGTGAGGTTTGCTATGAGTCGGACATGACTGGATGGCACCTAACAACAACAACAACAATGGAATAACAGGATGTTTCACCTAGAAGGAGTCTTAGAAGACATGCAGTCTAATTGCCATCATTTTACTGTGGCCCAGGGAGAAAATATTTTGCCCAAGATGGCAAAGATAAATCTGGAATTGGAAATATACTCTTTCTAATTTAATGTTCTTTCCTGTGCCTCATAGGAGTGGATTTAGCTTTCAATACTTAATGACTCTGATAAATAAATTTATAGATCTCCTGTTTTAGCCTGAGTCATCTAGAAACTTTCTTGAAAAAGAATTGATTCAATATGCCCTCCTCTTTGGAAATGGCATTGTTGTTGTTATTAAGTGCCGTCCAGTTGGTTTCCGACTCATAGCGACCCTCATAGGGTTTTCAATGGCTGACTATCTCAGGATTGCCTTGGGAGAGGATTGCCAGGTCCTTCTCCCATTTTTGCGGTACTGGGAATTGAACTGGAGATCTCAGAGACTGCAGTGCAGCGCTCTACCAACTGAGCTAAATCCCAGCCTGGAAATGGCATTAGTAACTTCAAATAACGCTAACAAAATTTCTCATGTCACTTAATACCACCATCAGCCTACTGCCCCAAGGGTTTTTATTTTTATTTTTAGTGAATAATGGTACTTCTAAATAAGCATGGCAGACTACTGTATATATCTCAGTCATTTCATGAAAGCAACAGTAAAGGATTAAACAAAGAAATAAAAAATATAGAAATAAAACATTCACTGTCTGCCCTCCCCCTAAAAAGATAGGGGATACAAGAATACACGTAAGGTAACATGAGTTTTGGGGGAAAAGAAAATTCTGTTAATACTGTATTACCAGAGAGTTGTTGGTGGTATTGTTGCTAATATAGGCTGGGGTATGAGGGAACCAAAAGCAGAAATTAGAGATTCCCAGCATAGCTGAATTGAGGGGTAGGATTCAAAGTGAAAATAAAATCAGGAAGATCAATTGCAGGTCTGCATAAAGAGAAATTAGACTCTTCTATCCCCTCCCCAATCTATGCAACCAGACAAGTGGTCTGCTTGAGTGATTAAATCATTGGGCCTCTGGGCTTGAGACCCCAGGCGTAACTGAGGGCTGTGCACAAATGAGGGAGTTAAATGAAAGTGAGTGTAGCAGCCCAGTGATCCGCCTCCTAGCCACACTCTGCACCCATGACAGCCTATGCAGCCTATGCAGCCTATGCAAGAGATTTCTTTGTGATAAAAGGATCCAGGCAGAAAGAGCAGACCTACAAACAATAACACTTGAATATCGCTTAATCAAATGGCCAGTTCCTCAAATCAATTGCCCTTCTGTGAGGTTGACCAGCCCATCAGCCAAATGTTCTTCCTGCTCCAGACTGACCTTTTCAGAACTCCTTTTAAAATATGCACCATGCATCACCAGACATTTTAATGACGGCTTTAATACAAAGGATGATGGCAAAAATAAGGAGAAAAAACTATTTTAAGTATAGTGGTGCAGGACTAGAGAAACATAAGTAAAACTGTACTCAATAATCTCTGAGAGTAGATGATAATTGCATTCATTAAACAAGAACAGATTGCTAGAAAAAAATGAGGACCATTTGAAAATCAAGAAAAAGTTCTTAGAAATTGTAGAGTAGGACAAATGCTTTTTATAAAAATAAATGAAAAATTTGAGGCTTGAAAAAGGAAAAAATGTAAGGAAATAGAATAAAAAAGAAAAAAGAATAGGAAATGAGTTAGGAGAGAAAAGATCTCCCTAGTAAGATTTGTATAGAGTTAATCTACTTTATTTATAACATGGGAAGTTTCCCAAGTATCAGCTTGGATGTGCTCTATTCACACTCTACATGATTGCATTAGATTTATTCCAAATTGAGTTATCAAATATCTTTAAGTGGGAAGAGAATATTTTAAATATTTAAAATTAGTTTTGTACAATTTAACCATAGAAACAGTCTCTGTATATAAATACATATATATTCATGTATATGAAATAATATATGATACCATCATCATCACGTTCCTATTGTATAAACCTCAGCCAACTTGTTTCCACACATTAAAGAGCCTATTATGCTGCTCAGGCTTTGGAACCCTCATCCCAGATACCTGCTTCAGTGCGTGGGGTATAGGGTGATGGAGCAGAGAGGCAGAATGGGGTTGAGGAATGGAAGTGGGCATGTGACCACTGAAGTGGGTAACACCTTCATAAACAAGCTAAGCAAAGCCCTCTTCAGTGATACCCTGTGGTAGTTTCTGTATATTTCCAACAACAAGGCCACTCGTGCATGCAAAGGGCTTTGGTGCCATCAAAAAAAAACCTAGAGCTAGACAATAGTTATAAAGGCAAAAACAGATTTGACTTTGGAACTATTGCAATAGGAGAAAAGAGACTTCAAGAGAGAAGTGAGCTCAATTCCAAATACAGCAGGGGCAAGTGGAGATTGTAGCCAAGATGGGGTTAGAAGGTAAGATTCAGTGGATGGAACATTACTAACAGGAAACCTCAGAGGTTAGAGGATTCTTACTATCATGACCCAACAGGATTCTTGTTAAAGGCAGGCCAGGATGATCAGACACTATCTAAGAGTTGGTGGATAATGAGGAAATGTGATCAGATATTGAGGGTGTTGATTCTGGATAACTTGATGAAGTGGTACTCTTGCTAAAACTGGATTCCATAAGGAAAGAGATGGAAGCTCAAGGTCAAGTAGAGAGCTCAGAGGAGCCTAACTAAAGTGGCCAAGGAGAGCATCTTTATCTTCATCTTAGAACAAAATGAGTATTCACTTACTGTAGTTCTTTCCATTCCATCTTATCAATGGAAAGAGCAAATGGTATTATTGTTGTTTTTTGGGAGTGGGTTGCCAGGTCCGTCTCCCAGGCCTATAGCACTTACTGTTCCCAGGCAGTCTCCCATCCAAGTACTAACCAGGTCCAACCCTGCTTAGCTTCTGAGATCTGACACCACTCTAGTACAGCTGCAGGCTAAAAGTATAGGCATAGTGCCTTGTTGTTGTTAGGTGCTATTCAGGTGTGTCCAACTCATAGCAACCTTCATAGGGTTTTCAATTGCTGATTGTTTCCGGATTGCCTTGGTAGTAGATTGCCATATACTTCTCTCATTTGTGTGGTGCTGGGAATCAAACCCGGACCTTAGAGTCTGCAGAGTGGCGCTCTACCAACTGAACTAAATCTCAGCCCAAATGGTATTCTTTCCAGCTAAAACCAACCTACCAAAGCAAGAGGATTCCCGAATCTCTGTATCCACAACCTTCTGTATTCAACGTAACTAGATTTTCCAAGTCAACCCAGAAATGGGGACGTTCCCATGTACTTAGAAGCAATATCATAAAGAAGAGACAAGATTTCAGGGGCCAGAGAATGTGGGTTCAGATTTTGACTCCAGTACTCGCTAGTAATGTAATGTTGGGAAAATTACCTAATATCTTCTAAGTCAGTTTTGTCATTTGTAAAACAGGGACAATAATTGTATCTAATCTCACTGTTGTTGTTATTAGGTGCTATCAGGTTGGTGTCCAACTCATAGCCTCCTTATGTACAACAGATGAAACACTATTGTCATGCTTCTCTGATATTCATAGGGTTTTCAATGGCTGATTCTTTTTTGAGAGTGGGCTTCTGTGTCCTGCTCCCAAGCCTACAGCACCTGGTATTCTCAGACAGTCTCCCATTCAAGTAATAACCAGGTATGACCCTGCTTACCTTCTGAAATCTGATGGGATCAGATACCACAGTGGTACAGCTGCAGGCAATATAATATTATAGGAAATATATATTATATATATTTGGTCTCTGTACTTCTTAAAACCCTAGAAATTTCCTGAGTGACAGAGAGGCAAAGAAAGTCTTTTTTATTAATAACATGCCCTTTCAACCAAACCTGCATTCAGCTAATGAGGTGACCTTTAGATGATGGGAACTGGTTGCCAGAAGAAGGAATCATGTGATTATAGGAATGGTACTTTCAGCCCTAACCTCTGACCTCTGGGAAAGGAAGTGGGGCTGGAGTCTGAATTCATTTGCCAGTGGTCAATGATTTAATCGATCTTGCTTACATAATGGAACCTAAGTAATGGAACTTCCATAAAAACTCCAAGCAGTAGGGCTCAGAAGCCTTCTGGGTTGGTGGATCCATGGAGATGCTGGGAAAGTGGTGCAACCCAGACAGAGCATGGCAGTCCCATACCCCTCTCTGTACTTTGCCCAGTGCACCTCTTCCATTTGGCGGTTGTGAGTTATACTCTTTATAATAAACCTTAAATGTAAGTTAAGAGTTTTCCTGAGTTCTGTGAGCAGTTCTAGCAAATTATCTCACCCAAGGAGGGGCTTGTGGGAACACTTGATTTATAGTCATTTTGTCAGAAGTACAGGTTGCAACATAAGGCTTGCCATTGGTATTTGAAGTGGGGGTGTCCTTGCAGCACTGAGCCCTTAGTTTGTGGGGGCTGCACTAACTGGGAAATTAATGAACAATTGAGTTAAATTATAGGACATCATTTGCTGTCAGCCAAAGTATGGAGAATTGGATGATGTGGGAAAAACTTCTACACATTTGGGGTCAGACATATCATAAGTATATAAAGAAGAAATTTTAGAGGTGAGAGTATACCTCAGTGCTAGGATACTTTCCTATCATCTTTGAGGTCCTGGGTTTGACCCTCAATACTCCAAGAAGAAAAAAAATAGTTTTCCTTTTTAGTCCCCAATCTGCTATTCCTCTAACTCCCTTCTCTCAGACGCAATCACTTTAAACCCTACGATATCTTTCTTTTGATTGTTTTCTCTCTACTCTATGTAGCATCTGACATTAATATTCCCTATCTTTTTCCATTTTACACATTATTTATTGATCTTCTGCTGTGGTAGATGAGGCTATAGTTCATGTACATTACTTCTTTTAACCTACCTAACATAGTGTTATCCTTCCTTAGGTTAAATCAACAAATAATAGTTGTTGTTTTTATTGTTGTTAGGTACTATTCAGTCAGGTCTGACTCATAGCAACCCTGTGTACAGCAGAATGAAAAAGGTACATTGCTATAAATATGTACTATTGTTTACATAGATCAAAGTAGAGTATCAAGTCTTTTTCTATTCTTGCAAAGCATTTTCCTCTGAAATTTCAAGTTGATTCTTTTTCTTCCACTATTTGTCTTTCTTACATTCTATAAATTGTTCAAATTCTTTGTCTAATCAACAACCAATGATTATTTCGGTAGTTTCTAATTTAGTTCTGACACTGTCATATTTTCATTACCTTCCATTTTGGGGTTGTTCTAGAAAAAGGGTCAATAATATTCTGTGGTCTATCCTTTTAGGTTCTACTCAGGTGCCCTTTTTGTCTTCAAGGAACTCAGACCACGATGCTTTGAACCCCATAAATTTGGATCATTTATTTCTTGTGGCCAAGGTTCACTGTTCCATAGCAAGAAGAACACAGATTAAAGTTTGTCAAACTCAGATTTAAAACCTAAATCTACCACTTACCAAATACATGACCTTATGCCAGTTAATAACACTTGTCCTTCAGTTAGCATTGCACATTAAGGAAAATCACAGAGTTCTTCGACAAATAAGCATTTGTTGATTGATATTCCTGGCACCATTCTAAACACTTTAGAGGCATTTTCTCATTGAATTCTTATACCAACCTTATGAAGTAGATAGAATTATAATCCCCATTACACATGAGAAATTTGAGGCAGAGGGAGGGTAAGTAATGCGATGAAGGTCACACAGTAGCTAAGAAGTACAGCCAAGAACCTAGCCCAGACTCCCAGCTACCACAATCCGCTTCCCCTTTCCATGAACATACCCCTCGGCAGGTAATAAACCATACAACCAGGATTTCTCTGTAAAGGATGGCCACTCTAATGGAACACTGTTAAAACACTGATCAACTCTAACTATTCTCTGGGCAGAGCCAGCAAAATAGAGCAACAGAGAGTATGTGCCATCAAGCAGATGCCGCCCCACAGGCTGAGCTTTAATGAGTCTGCTCCACTGTATTATTTCTTTAACTACCAGACCCCTTAAGTAAGAAGTTCACTTTTCAGCTCCAGAAGCCCTGAATTGCAGCTTCTGAATAAAGCCTGAAGTTGATTATGAAGGAGCAAGGTGATCCTCCTTAGCCTATGCCATTGGCATGTTGGAAGGTTTAAATGAGAACATGGGTCCCCAAATTACTGATTATCTGTACCACCTGAGAAGCATCTCAAGCAATTCAAATGACAAATAGTTCTATACACATATGTGCCCCATCCTCCACGCCTAGACCTCACATCTAGAGATTTAGATTAAATACAACCATGGAAGGCCAGCTTACATTTGTATTATTTTAAAGCTCCTCAGGTGAGTCTGATGATCAACCAGTGGTGGGAACCACACTGCTCAAAGCACCCAGCTCAGTTATCCTTGAGGAAATGCCAGTGCTCTCTGCTGTTTGTCTTCTTCCTACATGGAATACTGTGAGCGGCTGGCATTGTTCTCCAGCTTCTTTCTTTTCATTTTAAGGACATCTGTCCAAATGCTGTCCTGAATGTTCTCTGTTTAGGTTACGACTGAAATAAAATCACAAGTTTATTCCTCTGCAGATATTTCGTTAACCTATACTACTTGCCTTTTAAATGAATTTTTTAGTAGAACTTACTCTGCCTATCAACTTTCCATAATAATTCCCATGGAGATGTCTTGAATTCTCATTTTCCAACTGTTACCCTAAATCTTTACTTCTGCCCCTACACCTCCACTGACCCCTACAGCTTTCCTACTGCATCCTGTCTCCAAGCTGCCTGCCCTCTGGACCCTGGCAGAAAGAATCATCCATAGATGCAGCCATTGAGACCTGTTTGCTTGCAGATAGGGAGAGGGCCAGGAAAAGAGAATTAAAAGTCATCTATTTATCTTCACTTCTGCCTTCTTCCCCACTCTGGTAGCTCCAACTTTCAGAGAGGGAAGCAACCAAATTGAAGATAATAGCAGAAACATTTTGTAAGATCAAGAATGGAGAAGGGACCAGTGCACAGTGCACAGGTCGAAAAGATACCATTATCAAAAGATTGATGCCGGTACTTTAGAGAATGGACTGAGGAAAATAGATGGAGAGAGACACAGATATTGACCTGGGTTAAGCATAGCTAAGGGGCTTGTGCCAGACTATCAGGAAGTATAAAATCTGTGACCTCAGAAATAGGATTATTTGCTACTCTAGGAGTGATATGGGATTAAGTGTTTGAAATAAAGTGTTTGAAATAAAATTCTCCACTTGTGTAGCAAGCAGTGTCCTGATTAACTTCACACTGATGGGAGGTTAGTAAGACAATAAACTAAAGAAAGGCTTGTTACACTGGGTGGGTACTTTCTTTTCCCTCCAAGGAATAGCAATGGGAGAAGTTATTCTGATTGACTTAAAAATCCCATTGTTGATTCAAGAATATAATTATGGTATTTTGGGTTGCTTCTCTCTCTCTCTCTCTCTCTCTCTCTCTCTCTCTCTATATATATATATATATATATATATGAGAAATCTTCAGGTAGATTGTTACCACTGTATGTCCAATTTTCATAAGCCTGATTTGCCTGGCTATTGAGTTACCAGGATCAGGCACCTTATTTTCACCAGGAGGATATATATAGCAGGACGAGAAACATGGCTGGGTGCTGGCTGGGGGAGTGAGATGTAGAGGAGCCCTCTCTTTAAAAATGCTATAGGAAAAAAAAAAAAAAAAGAACTCACACTTAAACATAAATACCATTGCATGAAAACATGTTGTGGCTGGAGCAGGATCTCTTTTTGCCTTGCCTGGTGAACTTTTACTTACTTTCCATTTATGCCCCAGGGCTACTGACATAATAAACTATTCCTTGTCTGCTCTAGCATTCTATCTGCTTATCTCTATGCTACCACGACTGTTTGAACACTCTGTATAAAATGCCATGCTCACCACAGTGTATTTTAAATAATTGGATATATCTGTCTCCCAATTACATTTTGAGTTTCTCCCAGGAACACTGTTTATTACTTTTCTTCATCCTTCTGGGGCAGTGCAGTGACAGATAGACAGCAGAAATCTTACAAATGAATGATAGTAAGCATAAAGAAAATGAACAGCCAAAATACTGTAATGATATGCAGGCAGAAGTCCCTACCCAGTGCATCTCCTACTCAGAGAGAGACTAAAAGTCTAGCTCTGAGACTGACTAGACTGAAAATCCAGTTGCAAGATAAAGATAGAGAAGATTTGCCAGCCCTTTCAGACTCTTGTCAATGTGTTAAATTTCTACCGTGTAGAGGTTAAGAGTTCTGGCTTTAAAGTCAGACAGCCTGGAATTTACTAGCTAGGAGGCTTTTGGCAGGTCTACCTCTCAAAGCTTATCTGCTCATCTGTGAGATGGGGATAGTAACAGATCTCACGTCCCTAAGCTGGTATGAAAATTGAATAACAAAATAAGCACAATAAATTAGTACTACTATCACTGTTATTAGCCTGCAGCCGTAGTCCTGTGGCATCCGATCCCGTCAGATCTCGGAAGCTAAGCAGGGTTGGGCCTGGTTAGTACCTGGATGGGAGACCGCCTGGGAACACCAAAAGCTGTAGGCTTGGGAGAAGGACCTGGCAACCCCCTCCCAAAAATCAATCTGCCATTGAAAACTCTATGAACAGCAGCGAAGCACTGACAATAGTGTTTCCCCTGTTGTACAGAGGGTCGCTATGAGTCGGATACCGACTGGAAGGCACCTAACAACAACAACAACAATCACTGTTATTGTTGTGGTTATTATCATTCCAACCAGATTTGCGCAATAAAGAACCACTTTGCCCTGGAGCAATCAATCATTAGAAATATCAATGAATAATATCAACCACTAGCCATGCATTATGGGTATCAGAAACTCTTGTATAAACTCGGAAGCCAAGGTGAAGTGCTAAGGCGAGGCTGGCTGTGTGCTGGTGAGGTGTGCAGGGGGGCTTACGTGTCTGCAGTGTGGACATGCATGTGTGTTCCTGTGCACCATATGTACAAGAAGGAGAGTGAGATGGGGAAGGTGAACAGGTTTCATTTCATCACGTGCCTTATAAAACAGAAGAAATGGCTCTCTGAACATTGTAAACCAATCTGGGCCCCATGGCCACCTCCAACACTCATATGGTAAAGCCCTAAGCCCTGATGTGATTGTGTCTGGAAATAAAGTTTTTAAGGAGGTAGTTAAAACTAAATGAGGTCACAAGGTTGGGCCTTTAATCTGGTAAGACTGGTGTCCTCATAAAAACAGGAAAGTGACAGAAACATTCACAGAAAAAGGTATGAGGAAACACAGGCCGAAGACAGCCACCTGCAAACAAAACATAGAGGCTTCTCCAGAAATCAACCCTGCCAATATCATGATCTTAGACTTCAAGCCTCCAGAACCACACACAAAAAAAGTAATTTCTGGGGTTTGAGCCACTCATTCTACAGTATTTTGCTATGTCAGTTACAACAGACTAAGACATTGAAGAATAGTAGCCTTTTGCTTCTCACAGAAATCCCTTTCCATCTCTCTCTGGAAGCAGGACTTTGGCGGACACTCTGTCTAATCTATTCACTGTAGACTCCATCACTTCCTGTATGCACACGAGCCTTTCTCCATCCTACCCAGGGAGGAAGCCCTCACATCAAAGTCCTTTTCAGTGTTTGTCTGGGGAGCAAATATTTATAGCTGATGCCTTTCATCTGTTAAAGAAACTTCTTTCTAAGGACTCATGAGTAGCAAATGTGAAGCTATGCTTCAGATCCAAAGAAGTCCACCTCTGACATCCACAGACTCTCTCTTAGAGCACAGTTCCTTCCCTCAGTTTCACCAAGCTGCTACATAGGAGGTAGTATTTGACTGAACGCTTGGCAGGAAATTAAATGGCATAGTACATTACTCTGGGCCAGGGGAAAAATAAAGCTTAAAAACCACTAGAGGATAAACTTGCCTAAAGTATCTCCAAAAATGAAATTATCAGGAGCCTGCAGAGAAGTGTTAAGATTTACTAATGAAATCTTCAGCATTACTCTTCTAATGCTGGATTTAAATAATTCACAGATGTACTTTTTGTTTTTATCATTTTTTTGCAGGATCAGTTTTTACTTTTTCCCTTACCTTTAGAAAAAGCATCTGTCTGGGATTTCTCATGTTCCCTAGGCTATAGCTAGAGCCTGGAATTAGCTGATTCATTGAAGGGGCTGCCATGTGCTTTCACCTCTAGCCCCCTACACACCCTTAAGTTATTAAGATTACTGCTGACTGTGCCCACAATAAGAGCAAGAAGTGTCAGATTCCACTTTACTCCAGGAACAAGGGGGAAAAAATAAAAAAGGAATAGTGTCTGGACCACCTGCTTATTCTCTCCTTTAATACACAGAAAACTCCCTTTTTCCACAGCTTTGAGTTTTAGCTGCTTAGGGAATCAGTAGTCATTAATGTTTTCACACTTCTATAATACTTTGTTTCTGGAGACTCACAATGTTTAATTAGTTGTGTTCTTATTCTGTTTATATTACAACTAAATAGACCTGAATAACATTTTACCTGTTACCTACTTCTAGCTCATACAAAACCTGAGCTTGTTGTTTGCTTGTTTTTCATTTTCTTACATGTTAAAGAATAAAACAAACAAAAACTTATCTCTACAGCAGCCATTTACTACCCTCTAATTTTCATTTACTGAATATTTGATGAGGGAGGAAGGAAGAAATGATGATAGTTATTCTTTAGAATTTCTATTTTGTACATTTGTTTTCTAGTTTCTGATGGTTGAGTCCAAACTCAGAACTTCTTTCTTTTTATCCCAGCTGTTCCCAGGCATTTTTCAAATCGAAAAGAGAGGAGCATCTGATATAATGCAAAGTAACTTTTTTGAAACTAAAAACAAATATCTGGAAAAGAATCATGATTACTGATATGTCCCAGGAGCAGATATTTGCACTATGAAGAAGGCTACAAGAACAGAATCTAATCCACCAATGGTTTTAGAAAGGTTTGAATTTTATAGTCAATGAAAAAATAAAAAATAATGACCAATTCAATATTACAAAGCATAATAAGCTAACTAAAAGTATCTAGTACTTTCTGTTCTGGATTTTCTCCATGCATAAGGAATAGAGAAAGGAGATATAAATGTTTGAAATGTAGTTTTTGTATTCAGGATTTCTTTTTCTTTTCTTTTCTTTCCCATTGTGATTTAGAAATCAAGTGTCTTTAACCCTGATGTATGGGGCCTAGGTGGAGGCGATGCACTCAGTTAACCCTCAATGTTCAGGTATGTTGGTTATGTGTCAGGGGACTGAGACCTGGACTCCAGCTGTAGGTAAGTGGGAGGAAGACTCATAGCAGCAGAAAGGCAGATTTTGATATTGCTAATGGCTGTCCCTCCCCCCACCTATCATGCCAGCATCTTCACGTATATAGACACTTCTTGGGTTTGTTTTCTTATGTAAAAAGTACATCATAAATTATTATAACTAATAAATAATTTAACCTCACTGTATGATACAAGATCAATACCAAAAAATGTAGCAACAATTCAAAAATTAAATTTAAAAAACAATTCTACATAGAATAACATTACAAAAGAATAATATTTTGTTGAATAATAAGTTCAACTAAGGTGGTGCCAAATGTATACTCTGAAAGCTATAAGATATCATTAAAATAAATTTTAAAAGATATGAATAAATCTCTGTTTATGGATTAGAAGTCTTAACCTTGATAAAATGGCAATACTCCCCAAATTGATCTGCAGATTCTACGTGATTTCTATCAGAATCTCAGCTGACATCTTTGTGCAAATGACAAATTGGTTCTAAAAGTCATATGGAGTTGAAAGAAACTACGAATACTCAATTTGAAAAACAAGAGCAAAATAGAAAAATCCACATTTCTCAATCTCAAAACTTAACAAAGTTAAAGTAAACAAAGATAGGCATGGTAGTGGCACAAGGATAGACATATAGACCAACAGACTGAACTTGAGAGTACAGTGACAAAACCAAGTGTCTATGGTCAACTAATTTTCAACAATGGTGTCTGACCATTTAATGGGGAAGGAATAGTCTTTTCAATGAATAACGCCAGGAGAAGTGGATAGTACATGCAGAAGAGTAAAGGTGCATGCTTATCTTATACCATACACAAACAACTCAAAATTGATCAAAGACCCTAATTTAAGTGCTAAAGCCATAAGACTCTAAGAAGAAAATATAAGGGTAAATTTTCATGTCCTTGAATTTGGCAAAAGATTTCCAGATATGACACCAAAGTATGAACACCAAAAGAAATATGTAGATAATTGAAGTGTCTTCAAAATTAAAACTTTTTATCAGAGTGATTGATTTCCCACAGAGTTGGAGAAGATATTTGCAAATCATATACTTGATAAGTAACTCATATCTATAATTGGTAAGGAACTTAACAACTCAATTACAAAAAGCAAATAGACCAATTAAAAATGGGCAAAGTGCCAGGCTCAATGATGCACTAGGGAGCAGCTAGGGAGACTGAGGCAGGAGGATCACAAGTTTAAGGCCAGAGGTAGCCTGGCAAGACCCTGTTTCAAGGTAAAACAGTAAAAAATGGGCCGAGAGTGCAGCTTAGTAGCGCAGTGCTTGCAAAGCATGCATGAGGTCCTGTGTTCAATCCCCAGTACCACAGGAAAAAAAAAATGCACAAGAAAAGATGACTAACACTATTAGTCACCAGGAAACTGCAAATCAAAACTGCAATGATATCACTTCACACTCACAAGGATGGCTAGAATCAAAAAGGCAGGACAGTCAAATGTGTTGTCAAGAATGTGGAGAAATCAGAACCCTCACACACTGTTGGTGGAATACAAAGTGCTGTTAGCTGCTGGATAACAATCTTACAGTTCCTCAGACAATAAAATGTAGAGTTACCATAAGAAACAACATGTATACTTTCCGTAAGAAACAACTCCTATGTGTATAGTATACAGAAACAAAAACATATATACACAAAAATTGAACAAGAACGATTATAAAAGTAGTATTCTTAACAGCCAAAAAGTGGAAATAACTCAAATGCCTATCCGCTGACAAATGAGGAAAACAAAGTGATAGCTAAAGATTATGAGGTTTCTTTACGACATGGGATGATATTCTTTTTTATGTATTTTTATTAGTAATTGTTACTGTACAACTTAATGGGTCTCATTATGACATTTACATAGATACATTTCATTGTACATTGCTCAAGTTGACTTCCCCTTTCCCTCTCATGACCCTCCTTCCCCAGCCCCTCCTTCCTACCAATGGTCTGTTTTGTACGTAACATAGTATAATATTCTGAAATTATAATGGTGGTTGTATGTATCTGTGAATGAGAGAAAAGACTCCAACTGTACACTATAAATGAGTGAAATATAGCTCACTAAAGCAATGAAAAATGTTGAAATGCACAGTATCAGTAATCTGAAAAGAAAATTATACTATAAAATGTCTGATACATTATGCATTTTCATCTAATCCTTTATTGCTCTGGTATTTCCAAAATTGTAATATAATTATTTTGTATAATACTGAAATAGCAAAAACTATCTCTGGGTTTCCAGGGTTTGTGGGGAAAAATTGTAACTCAGTTTGGACTTCAAGGTTTTGTTTGTTTGTTTTTGTAATCTAGCTTCATGCTATCATAGGAAGGAAAAATATTTAATTAAAAAAGTTTATGATCATAAGTAAATAATTACGGAAACAATTAAAGCTACACAAAAGAGTACACATCAAAAAGTGTAATCCTCTCTCTTATTTCAAATTTGTAGTTTTCCCGCCAAGGGAGCACCTGCAATTTCTTGTATGTCTGTCCAGAAATGCTCACCCCGACACTGTTCTAAAATCCACATCGTCATCTCTCCATGCAGTTCAACATATTCAAGATCTAAAATTGACTGTCTTTATTATTAATTATCCCTTCACATACATAAAAGTTATATTTTCCATAGAAAGTACAATTATGTACTATACTTTCCTTTTTTATGTCATTGATGGCACCAATCACCTAGGTTCTTTCACATAGTAGGCATCCTAGTAAGTATTTGTTGATTGGCAAGTTTAGAGGAAACTGCTCACAAAGTCTCTGCTCTCAGCTGACAGAAGGAAATAATGCCACAACAAGTAAGAAGAAGTGGGTAGGGATAGAAGGATATGTTTTCACAAATACATGGGGATAAAAGAGTATAATAACTTTCATTGAGAATAAACACACTTAACATTCCTCTTCTGATTCTTTTACATATTGGCTGACAGTCAACTCTACTCATGTAGAAATTCATGGTTGAATAACTGTGCTCATCAACTGTTACAATTATACCCTCTAAAGCAATACTATTTTTTGGCTTGAGGTCAACCAAACTACAACCAAACTACAAGTACATTTCTAGTAACATAAAAGATTTCCTTTGTATAGATCAAAATCAAACAATAACTATAATTGTCCTAGTCATATGTCACAAGTATTTGATTCTCAGAAATAGGAAAAATGATGTCTCTTCAGCTAGTTTTTGTAACACTTTCTTGCTTGCTTTTTCCTAGATGTATTCTTTGACTTTTCTTTGATCACCATTACTTTTTTCCTTCAACATATGCCATAATATTTAATGACGGTTTTAGTTTTTGCACTCTATCTTTATTTTATATCACTATTTGGGAACTAGACATATATTCTTCTATAAGATGTAAATACAAAACTGTGAAGGATTCACCTTTCATTATTAGCAATAATGTCCTGAAATTGAATCTGATTTTCCAAGATCCACCAATCTTCACCTTTCTAGGGTACTAAACATAATGCCATGATAGTAACTTGCCTAGATAAAATGTTTGCAGTGAAACTAATAAATCTCATTAGCTAGCAAGTTGGGTGAATGAGCAATCTGAATATATCAAATATTTGAGTTGTAAAGTGTTAAAAACCAACAAGTGACCACTTCATAATATGAAAAGTAACAACTGAAATACTGAGTGATTTATTTAAATTTTCCAATTATAGAAACATTGTCCTGGATATGGTTATTTAGACTGTTGTTAAAATAATGATATGATAAGTAATCCATTTCTTCCATCTAGAGGGCAATGATTAATTCTACATTTCAATATTTCTTTTCAGACACATGCCTTAACTTGACTTAAACTGATAGTGAGAATAGATCAAATTATAACTTGTAGATCTATTTGCATTTTAAAAGAGAAGAAATGCCCTCACACCTTTAGTCCCACTAAACTAATGAAAAAAATTTACATACCTCTTACATAAGCTTGGTGATTCATATCTGAGCTTAAAAATAACTTCCGTAATTGTACCTGCCTATGTAATATGCTCCATAAAACATATTTAATAAGTTAAATTAAGGTCTTCAAAATGCCAGTTAACAAATGGCAGAATGAAGTCTTATATTTGAGTATCTTAATATTTTTAAATCATACTCATAACAGACAATGGACTGACCTATTTTTGGAGTTTCAACTGCAGACCTAAAAATGACAAACTATCTTGTGAACAATTTACTGAGCATCTCATTACCTTTTTCCCAACTAGGGACACTGTATGCCCATTCTGTTAACTGTAACAACAACCTTGCTTTCAATGTTCTTTACTTACAAGATTTCAATAGGAAACATGTCATATTTCAGCCTACAACTGAACTTAACCCAACCAATAAGGCAGATGCAATGTGCTAAACACTTCATCTGCTATAGATGAGTCAGCACATTCATTCTCTTTCACTTAAGTGAAGCTACTTAAAGCCTATTGGAGAATGACAGCTTAAGGAAGGCATATGTTTCTAAGTCCTCTGAGCACTGATGTTCCTTCACCCCTTTCCATTGAAACAATCCCCCCTAAGGCTACCCTCTAAGGCTAATCCTCAGCAAAGAAAATGATTCTAAACACAGTAATTTAAAAAGTACAAACGATATACATTAAAATTTGTTACAAAGACCCTTTGTTTAAAACTGATAAGACAATTCTAGACAAATGAAATTTTATATAAGCAGTTGATTCAAAGATTGGTCCTTTATACAGAATGGGATAACAGTGTCTTGAATTCATCTTACTAATGATTGAAATGAAACAGCACTCATAAGATTCATGATTTTTTGTTATTGTTTTATAAAATAATGAGTAAATGCCAGAGTTTTAGAGGTTAAACTATTTTAATATTTAACCTCATAAAGGCGTCCCTTCTTTACATTGTGATAAGTACTTGCTCAGCTTTTGCCAGAAAATGTTGAGTTACAGGAATTGAATGGTTTGTTATTAGGGAGTCCCAGATCAAAAAATCTTCCTTATGTTTAGTCAAAAGAAGATTTCTTGTAATTTCTACTGGTTTTCCCTTTGAAGAAATATAGGCAGGTTTAAGTCTAAAGCAAATAAAGTAGTAGATAATGCATTTTAAACTTGGTTTGCTTTCATTGTTGATTAAATGGCCCAGTGTTATGTATAGGAACTTTCCAACCTGTATTCACTAGAAATTTCAGTGAATGAGGGAAGCCTGAATATGAAGATATTGTTGGCTTCTGAGAAATGAAGGCCAAGTTTGTGATTATTTTCTCACCTATGTTTGTGGCCTTTCTTCTCTTTTCATTATTTTTTCCTTTAAATTAAATCTCTTTTTCGTTGGGGATGATTTCAGTTGGGTTCCTCTTTGATTAAAGTAAATGGCATTGTTATTCCAAAGAGATGTTTGTTAGAGTGAAAAGCTAATTTGTGAAATGTAAAGAGTAAACTATTTTGGTGATTTTTACCTCCAAGAAACCATTACATTTTCCATTTATGCGAAGTAAGTCACCAGGGAGTAAAATACATAGAGCCATCTGCATTTCTTAGTTATGCACAGCCATACATTGTTTGCAAATAGCTGAGAAATTTGTAGGAAATAATGCCTTCAACACCAGAGCAACATGAGATAGCCTCTACCTCTCTGGTAGAAAGTTATCCCCACCCTCACATAGTAAAATGCCTTTTGCCTTCTAATGTCAGTATTCAAATTGAATTCCATCTCTGTTTACACTCTGCTGAATCAAATGAAATCTCAGCTTACACAGTGATGCAGGCCCAAGCACCTGAAAATGCCTCCTTTTGTGGGATGTGATAAACAAGTACTTTGGCTAAAATTTATTTTATATTATTTATTTATTTATTTATTTATTTTTGCCAGACCTAAAGGCTAAGTGTGAATTGGTACTGGATCCAGAGCCTCACTTTACATTTGTATTTTAAACCTGTCAGGTAAGCCTATGAAATATGGCCAGTGATTGTTTTTTGAACCAGTTGACTTTCTAAGCATATTGACTTTCAAATTTTATCCCACAGCTTGAGACTCTGTTCAGAAAGCAAAGAGACGTGAAATTGTTGACAAAGAAGATAATGTTTGTAATAAAATAACCCATTTGTCTCTTATATATCTGGACATTTAAAATTTTCAACATATAGGACACTTGAGGATGTTCAGACAATTAAGTTTTGTACAGGCTTCACATTTAAACTTTGTTATAGGGTTTAAATGGGCTGGGGTTTAGCTCAGTTGGTAGAGTGCTTGCTCTGCATGCTCTAATCCCCTGAGTTTGATCTACAGCACCACAAACACACACACACACACACACACACACACAAAACTAACAAAAAAAGAAACAACAACAACAAAATGAGAGAAGGACAGAGCAGCCCAATGTTGAAATAATCAGCCATTGAAAACCCTATGAATAAAATCAAAGCACTGACAGTGCTGGACAAGGCACAGTGTTGAGGAGTGGCTTGTTCTGTTGTACATAGGGTCATTATGAGTTGGATCCAACTTGGCAGCATTTAACAACAACAACCATCACCACCACCACCACCACAACAACGGATTTAAACAGTTTATTCTATCATCTTCTTGTAATCACACCATACTGCTTTCTTGGGAGATGGTTAGGGGGAGAGGATCTCCCTATCTAGCTCAATCTGGCCTCAATCTTACTCACAATCCTCCTGTTACCAGTGGTGGAGCAGGGAGGTACAGTGCTGTGTGGCCCCCAAGCCTGAGCAGTTTCCCTAGTTGAGGCTTCCACTCAGGTTAAGCCAGGTCCTTGGCTTCATCACAGGGAAGGGTTTCAGGATGAGTTAGTGAGAATGGAACAAAGTTGTAGAGTTTAAGTCCACACTTACATGTAGGCCCTCAGAGAAAGATGGAGAGAGAGATAGGCATCCAGGACAGAGAAGTGGGGGTTCCTAGGAAAGCCAAAAAAAAACAAAAAAACAAAAAAACAAAGAAAGACAGAAAGAAAAGAAGCCCTGGGCACGTGTTCTCTCCAGTTTTATTTTTAATCTAGGGCACGCCCCATGTGATGTCAACCCTGGGTGCCCAGCTATGGGTGCCCAGTAGGATGAGCCTCAAGTGCCTAGAAAGGCTGCTGTCATGGGCTAGGGAGGTGCCAATAAGATCAGAAAGAAAGGTTCTGTTATTTAGGTTTAAGAAAAACGTCACAAGGCAGTTCCCTGGCCATGTCTCAAAGAAGCACAGAATTATAGAGGGGAAAACAAGGTCAAACTCAAAGGTTACACACATTTTCGATCCCAAGCATGGCGTATTACTACTTTACCATTTTCATTATTTAAAATGTCTACCCCAAATAACATCTCTACGCAGGCAGTCCTCACAGCAGGGTTTTTTAAATTTTATTTTGTTATATTTAATTTTTGTATCAAAGTTCTTGATTCTCTGCTGGTAAGACTCAAAGCAGATTCTGAGGTGAAAGCTCTTCCCCTTTCCATGTCCCTGAAATTTCCCTGCCTTTCAATCCTGCCTCAGTCCCAGCTGAACACTATAGTGCATTGCTTCTCAGTGGATGGAAGTATTTTTGAAGTCTGCAGGCATGTGTTTCACCTCCATAGTTACTTTCACAGGCTCATAATGCAAGATGAGCAACACCACAAAATTTCTTTCTTTAAATGCATTAACTTTTTTGGTTCACTTAAGCACATAAGGAAAACAGTAGACTATCTAATGTAAAAAAAAAATTGCTAGGTATGATCTTTGAAATGACCAAAATGTTTCTATGTCATACTTAAATTCCAGTCGACTATGTAATGAACACAAATCTAACCTGTTAAAAATGATCACTTTTGTGTTTTCAATAAAAATAAGGGTGAATCACCAAGAAAAGCCAAAATTTGCTATTATCCATAATATTATATGTGCTCCTGTTCACGAGAATAAGATATAAATTTTATACTTTTAAGATCAACATGTTTATCATCATTTTTTCCCCAAATGTTGAGATATTTAATGATTTACAGTCACCATTCCTCTAAACATTTATCTGCTCAAATTGCTTAAGCCTTCATCTAAAGGTCCTAGCCACATGCCATTCCAAGGCTAACCCTAACCAAGGGCCTTTGGACCTGTGCCAGTGTTCATCTTGACATGTGTTCTTCTGCCGCCCTCTACTGTAAGCATCAGTAATTTTTATAGGGCTGCCAGGATGTAGATGGTATTTTTGTTAATTGAAAATCAGAATAAGAGAGTCTACTTTGGAAAGGAAAAAAGCACAAAAGTAATATAAAAAGAATAGGCAGTGAGGTTTTATTATAATAAAATTACTCCCTAAAACTGGCTACTTTAAGTAAACATTATAAAAAATGTTCCAAAAATATGATGTGTCATGGTAAGAAGAGATGGCTGTATTAGTACTGGATGGAAGAAATTTTCTTAAGATCTCAAGAAAATAATGTGAAATAAGGGGAGTCATAAAATCCACAAACTTTCATTATAAATGGCTCCTTTCTTTACTAAGGACAGAAAAGAAGCTCATTTATGTTCTCTTTTTATCAAAACTAAAATGGAACTCATGGCCAATTATTTAATAGTTAATAGTTGGACCATTTAAATTTTAACAAAGGTGCAAAGTTCATAATATTTCATTTCCTTCTTTCTGTCCTTTTTTCCTTCCATAAATATTTTATTGAGCATAATCTATGTCCCAAGTACCTTGTTAAAAGCTACAAGAATACAGGTTCCAGTTGTTGTGGAATTTTCAATTAATGAGGAAATGTGGATATTTAATAAAAATTGAACTATGATTTCCTGTAACAACATTACAAGTGGACTGTATAGTTCATATAGAAGATTCTACTTGGAAGAGAATTGGGTGCACTCATGAGATGGAAAGGTCAGGGTGTTAACAAAAAAAATGGGGCATATGAGGCTGGCAAACAAGGATAACAAGAATAGAACATGCTGGATCTTTTAAGACAGGATAGGGATTTTGACCTTTGTCCCATGAGTAGTTCGAAGCTTTGTTATTGTTGTTGTTAGGTGCCGTCGAGTCGGTATCCGACTCATAGCGACCCTCTGTACAACAGGGGAAACACTATTGTCAGTGCTTCTCTGCTGTTCATAGGGTTTTCAAGGGCAGATTGGTTTTTGGGAGGGGGTTGCCAGTTCCTTCTCCCAAGCCTACAGCTTCTGGTGTTCCCAGGCGGTCTCCCATCCAGGTACTAACCAGGCCCGACCCTGCTTAGCTTCCGAGATCTGACGGGATTGGATGCCACAGGGCTATCGAAGCTAATCAATCATTTTTGACAAAGGAATGACATAATAACACTTGTGCGTAAGAGAGATCACTATGCTGTCCTTGTGGGACAAGTAGGTAGGAGACAAGGCACTTACTGGTAAATTCTTCATGGGATGCCCTCTGAATGCAGTGAAATATCTTGGAGACGGAATGGGGAGAAGGCAATGGACAATTTGGAGAAATTCTCCAAAATTATAAGTGAAAAAATTTGGCATGTAACTGGATGGGAGTGTACAAACAAGGGAGAGGATGGGGAGGCAGCTGCAAGGAAAAAGTAGGTCTGAAGCAGAGGAGGAATGAATGTGGATTCACTGTTAGGATGTGCAGAGTTTTTGCTGGAACTCAGAACAAATCTTTTCTCTCCTCATCTTCCCTGCTCACATATAAGTACCACTACATACACATGTACAGCCCAACATTTCAAAAGAATTTCAGACACATTCCAGCAACATATCAGATTAAACTAATACTGAAGACATCCTCTCACTATCAGTGTTGAAATACTGAAAAAGTTTAAGCTTATAAGTGAGTATGTTCTACGTATGTATAGATGAAGGGGACCACCCAAAAATTAAACAAAAATGAACGTGAAAAAAACAATCACCTGTTTCTTTGATGTGAGAGGGATATGCAGTTGGAATTTGTTCCTCTGGGTCATATGGTCAACCAAAGTTTATACCCTGGAGGTTTTGAGAAGTATGTGTTACAGTTTGCAGAAGAAATAGCCTGAGTTGTGGCAAACAGTTGACTGGTTTCTCTACCATGTCAAGGCACCTGCCCACAGAGCATTGAGTGTTCAGTAGTTTTGGCCCCAAAACCAGCATGACCTTTGTGGCCCACCCTCCCTATCCACCCAATTGATCTCTCCCAGTGTGAATTTTTTGTTTCCCCAGATGAAAAAAGGCCTTAGAGGGAAACATTTTGCTGATGTGGAGGAGGTGAAGCAAAAAATAGCAGAACTACTAATAAAGGGATCAAGATCGAGGAGTTCAAATTTGTTTTGGGTAGTAGAAAAGTTTTGATAGGTGTATAGCATCAAATAGAGCATAGTTTAAAGGTGACTGAAGTTTGAAAATGTAAAAATAAAGACAAGATTTTTTATAAATAAATTCTGGGTTATTTGGGATATATATATACACACACACACACACACACATATATATACACATATATATACACACATATATATATATGCATACATACATATACATGCATGTGTGTGACTACAGCCTTACAACCCTGGCATCCAATCCCATCTGACTCCAGAAGCTAAGGAGGGTCAGGCCTGGTTAGTCCTTGGATGGGAGACTG
The DNA here is from genome assembly GCA_007922755.1 of Pedetes capensis. Lineage (NCBI taxonomy): Eukaryota > Metazoa > Chordata > Mammalia > Rodentia > Pedetidae > Pedetes > Pedetes capensis. Next base: position 27,623 of record VMDO01006745.1, read on the forward strand.
CCTGGGAATACAAAGGAAAGTAGGCTTGGGAGAAGGGCCCAACAACCCACTCCCAAAAAACAATCAGCCATTGAAAACCCTATGAATAGTAGAGAAGCACTGACAACAGTGCTGGGTATGGCACAGGGTCAGGTAGTGTTTCATCTGTTGTACATAGAATCACTATGAGTCAGACCTGACTTCATTCTTCAGCACCTAAGAACAATAAGCATGTGTGTATATTATATACATGTATGCACTGTTTATGTAGGACCATAAATGTGTATGTGTATCTAACCTTGAGAAAAACAGGGAGGAAGCAAGGTACAGTGGTGGTACAGGCCTGTGATCCCAGAAATTTCGGAAGGTGAGGCAGGAGGTTGGCAGGCTCAAGGCCAGGGGCAGCTAGTGCAACTTAGCAAGACACTGTCTCACAATAAAAATTTAAAAAGAGAAAGTGTTATAGCTCAGTGGTAGAACACTTGCCTAGTACAAGGCTCTGGGTTCCAGCACCAGTTCAAAAATAAATAAATAAATAAATAAACAAATAAATAAATAAATAAAAGCAAAGAGGTAAATTAAAATGAGATAGGCCCACTTGTTCAATATGTAAACCTCAGAAATTACTGTTGATCTGTTTGTACCTACCAAATAGCAATAACAATAGACTTATTTCATTTGGTGTATTGTGAAGATTGAGTGAAATAACACATAAAGAAGTTCTGAGAACAGTGCTAAACATGTCCTTAGCTAGGAGAAAGGGAATTAGGTTCCTCCTGATTCATTCATTTGCTGTTAGTAGGAATTCAGACCCTCCTGTAGGCATAGTTGGAGCAGGAGACATGGCTTTGAGTTTCATGTCTTGGACTGCTAAAAATAAAATCCTGCATAACGCCATTGTCACCCATAAACTCAGCCAGGAAAACCATGAGGAAGCCTCTTTATACTGTGTACAGTGCACAAAAAGGAAAAGAGATATATCAGCTGTGAAAATACTGACTTGAGGTTTTGCCATACATTGATCCAAAATCTGTTAAATGAAATTTTCAAGTAAAATTAAGTTCGGAAGCATTGCAATCCAAAGAATATTGTCATAAGTGAAAACTATGCTGCTATTTACCTTGTTCGGCTGGGATTTAGCTCAGTTGATAGAGCGCTATGCTGCAGTCTCTGAGGTTCTGGGTTCAATTCCCAGCACCACAAAAATGGGAGAAGGACCTGGCAATCCACTCCCAAGGCAATCCCAAAATAGTCAGCCATTGAAAACCCTATGAGGGAAGCTATGAGTCGGATACTGACTTGACGGCACCTACCAACAACAACATTTACCTTGTTTACGGTTTGCTTATGAAATGATCTCCCCCCAGATTCAGGTGTCCAAGGCTTGTTCCTCAGCTGGTGGGGCTATTTGGGGAGGTGCTGGGAACTTTATAATGTGGGTCTACCTGGAGGAAGTAGGTCAGTGGGGGCATGTCCTTGAAGGGTGTCTTGTCGAAGGCCCTTTCTTCTCTCTCTGCTTCCCCCTCCACTTCTTCACTGCAATAAGGTAAGCAGCCTCCGACACATGCTCCCTGCACAAGGACCTTCTGCCTTGCCCTAGGACCACAGCAATGCATTCAGCTGAGCTTGGGCTGAAACCTCTGAAACCAAGAGCCAAAATGAATCTTTGTTCCTTTAAACTGTTTCTTTCAGGCATCTGTCAGAGTAATGAAAAACTGACAACACAATATATAATCAAAATTTTAAAATCACACAATTAAACAAGTAGCTGTATGAAAGGGTCGGTAGATACAACCTACAAATTAAGACCTAAAAGTGGCAGATGATGTAACAATCTGAAAATGATTATAAAATGAGTTTAACATGATTAAAGAAATAAAATAAAAAATAGATACCATAGTAACATAAAGCAACAGAAATAAAAAAAACAAAAACAAAAACACAGATTTCAAGATGATTTAAAGAACCAATTCTGAAAATACAAGTTAAAGTGAAAAATATCCTGAGAGTACTGCTAAACAGAAGGAGGGGGAACTATTTAGAGAATTGCTGGGCCAGTGTAGCAGAAAATGAGAGGTTCTGAAGCAGGCTCCTAAAGAAGGCCACCCCCCTCCTGTTGATAAGCTAGTGGTGTTGTTGTTAGGTCCTGTCGAGTCGAGTCTGACTCATAGCGACCCAATGTACAACAGATGGAAACACTTCTCAATACTGTGCCAGGCACAACATCTTATTTAAGTTTAAGCCCAGTGTAGCAGACGCTGTGTCAATCCATCTGGTGGAGAGTTTTCCTGTTTTTTGCTGATCTGCTGCTCTCCCAAACATGATGTCTTTCTCCAGGGATAAGCCAGTAGTTCCTTATTAAAGCACTGTTTGTTCTATTAATGTGCTGTTTGCTCAGATAACAGTTCCTTAACTTGTTACTAATACTGTGTATGCAAATCATTTTGATTTCTTACAAGTGACATAGTGAATTCTGCTAATAACAGAGGTGTCTGTCTTCCTGAGGTTTTAGCTGATGACTGCTTACATTGTTACCAAGGACGTTGGTGTGAGCCATTATGGTTTCATGCAGAAGACCTTATGGACACTGTATTTCTGTGATAAGCAACATCTGTGCCTTAACTTGGCAAAACTGTTAAATGACTAGCTCCTTGTTCTTATTTGGAGGAGTTCACATCCTCTCCCTTTCTCCATGTGGGTTGGCTAGGTGACTTACTGCCTCTTTTCTGCATCTATAATCACCCTTTGTATTTCCTTCCTTCTTTTCTTCCTTCACTTCTTCCTTCCTTCCTTCTTTCCTTCTCCTTCTTTCCCTCCCTTTGTTCCTTCTTTCCTTCCTTCCTTCCTTATATGGGTCCCAGCCTTGTTTTGGTCTTGTAAAACAAGAGAACCTATAAAACATCTGAACTTCCTTTGCTCGGGACTCAGTTTTTGGAAATGATTCCATTGAGTCCAAGTACCCATACGAAAGCTCTCCTGAACTTGCCTATGGTCTCTCCAGCCTCATTAGTCCCACCACAGTTCATCCTCTGGAGATAGTTAACCAAAAAAACAAATGAACTCAGCAATAGCTGAGTTTCAAAATTAGATGACCAAAAGAGATGTCCCACAGCTAGTGACTTTTATGATAGAGGATAATGAAATCAATTATCCACTCAGTTTTGTGGCACAACAGATGAAAATTACTGATTGTGCACACAGGACTTCCAATGAACTTTTTAGGATTTACATTTCAATCTTAAACTCATTTGGAAGAACTTCAACTTCCTCCCATAAAGAACTATTTGACAACAGACTTGCTTTCTTGTATAAACAATCAGAAAATTGGATAAAATATGTGAAACACACACAGAGAAGAATTATGATCCATGAGAGAAGAGAAAGCAAAGTAAATAAGCCCTATAGTCATCTCAGTCTTCTGTCTGGAGGTAATTTGTACAGTACAGCATTGTTGTGGTACAGTCAGGGGAAAATCAAGTAAAGCCAGCAGCATCACTAAGATGAAAAAACAAACAAACAAACAAAAAACCAAAAAAACACCAAAGATAAGAATTGGGAAAACCTAAATGGTCAGCATTTTTGGGACAGAATACCAGGGAAACATGCAGAAAGAGAGCTCTAGAATATTTAGAGAGTTCTCTATGAGTCTTTGTATTCAACTTTTAACATGTGTTAAGTAGAACTCTGATAGGCCAGACAAAGTACAACAGCCCAAAAATGATAAGCTAAACAATTCTGAGTTCACATGGGTGAGGAGATGCTGGAATTCCTACCATCAAGAGAGGAGAGACACTCTTAAATTCATAAGACATTTAATAGAGACATTAAACAACTTTTAGTACTAGGGCCAAATAGTCCCAGGATAAAAGCAATTGCAGAACCTCCAAACAAAAACTAAAGACAAACCATCTAAGGATAGAGTGGATCCCCAGGTAACTTAACTGTCTACCAAAACAGGTTTCAGAATCTTTAAAGGAAGTAAACGAAATTTATACATTCAACAACTTAAAAATCATGAGGTCCAGCATTGAAACAAAAACTGATATGCATTCAAAGAAACATAAATACATAATCTATACCAGAAAGGGGGAAAAGACAATAAAAAGATCCCAACGTGCTAGGGACAATGGAATTAGCAGATAAAGACTTAAAGCATCTATTATAAATATGCTAGAGGATTTAAAGAAATGTGAAAAAGTTCAGAAATAATAAACAGAATTTCTAACATTGAAAAATGCAATACCTGAAATGAGCCATTCACAGGAATGATGTATCAGAAGATTAAAATTTGTAAGGGAAAAATTCATTGCATTTCAACACATAGTAACATATTCAAACTGAAGCTCAAGGAGAAAAAAACTGAAAAAATGAATTGACTCCTATGAACTGTGAGACAATATCACCCAGTCCACGTGTTAGACTATCGAGAAGAAGAAAGAAGTAACAGAGAAAGGAAAATTATAATATTTGAAGAAATAATGGATAGAAATATTTTGAAGTTGACTCATATTCTAAACCCACAGATTTGAGGTGCTCAATAAACTGAAACTAGGCTAAACACAAGGAAAATGTAGGCATGTCACAGAGAAATTGTTGAAGACCAAAAATAAGGAAAACATTTGAAAAAGCAGACAAGCAAACAAACAAACAAAAACCTCACACATGTATGTGCAGGGAGCAAACACACTCATCACACATCTATTTTCAGAAAAAAAGAAAAAGATAGTACTAACTTATCTTAAAGACACTGAAAGAAAAATATCTATTAATTTAGAATTGTATATCCTATTAAAAACATCTCTCAAAACTGAAGGTGATATAAACACGTTTTCAGAAAATAAAAGCTGAGAGAATTCATTTCCAGCAAAAGTGCTCCACAATAAATGTTAACAGAAGTCCTTTAGGTAAAAGTAAAAAAAGAAGTTAGTGATTGTCAGACTGAGTTTTAAAACAAGATTCAGTTATATGCCATCTATAAGACATGCAATAAAATACAAAAGCAAAAATAGGTTAAAAGTAAATAGATGAGAAATTATATTCTATGCAAATATTAATAAAAGAATAGATGAATGGTTATATTACTGTGTGGCAAAGTAAACTTCAGGAAAATAAATATTAGCAGATATTTTAAAGGCAATATTTTATAAGGATAAAATAAGTCATCAAGAAGTCTTAGCAGTCATAAATGTGAATGTGCTAAATAACATAGTTTCAAAATACATAAATGCAAGCTGACAAAAATGAAATAAAGAGACCAATAATTTTACCTGGAGAGTTAAAATCTACTCTTCACTGATACAATTAAACTCTGATATAGATGATCTGTTGTTGCTGCTAGGTGCCATCGAGTCAGTATCCAACTCATAGCCACCCTACATACAACATGGGAAACACTACTATCAGTGCTTCTCTGCTGTTCATAGGGTTTTCAATAGTGGATTGATTTGGGGGAGTAGGTTACTGGGTCCTTCTCCCAAGCCCACAGCACCTGGTGTTCCCAGGCAGTCTCCCATCCAGGTACTAACCAGGCCCAACCCTGCTTAACTTCCAAGATGGATCGGATGTCTGATGCCACAGTGCTATGGCTGCAGGCACAGATGATCTAGCAGTGCTATAATAAAACCAGAGATAATTGACATGTACAGAATTCTACACAGAGTCACCACAAAAATATGGACTTTCCAAGTACTAATGGAAAACTCACCAAAATTGATTATATACCAGGACATAAAATGGATCCATATAAATTTACAGTTCATGTTCTTAGACAACAGTAGGATTAATTAAGCTAAAAACCACTAATAAAGTGATATGTTAAGATCTCCCTATTATTTAGACATTAAATTTCACATTTCTGATTGAGTACAGATCAAAGAACAATTATAAAAATATTAGAAAACATTTTGAAATAAATAGTAACTAAAATAGCATATAAAATTGTGGAGTACAGTTAAAAACATTTAAAAGAAAAGCTTACAGATTTAAATGTTTATAATTAATGAGCATTCTAAAATCAGTGTCTTTACCTTCCAACTTAAGCTAAAAGTGGAGAGCAAATTAAATTCAAAGTAATTAGAAGGAAATAAAGAAGAAAAATAAAATCCAAATTTATGAAATATAAAAAGAAAAACAAGAGATAGCTCATGAAATTAAAAACATCTTTTCAGGATATTAATAAAATGGATAAATTTCAGCTAAGTGATAAAGACAGATTATTAGAAATAGAACTGCTATATCACAGAGAACATACATTTAAAATAATGAAACATTATCAAAGTCACCTCCTAGAAAATAATTTACCCATTTATAATACTGCAAGGTATAAGAAAATACCATGTCTCCAAGTCCTATTAAACATTAGATGATATTAATCTTTTCATTAATGAAAACATATTTAATTTCAGTTGTAGCTTATAATTCCATGATTAGAGTTGATTATGTGTGATATATTTATTAATATTTTGTATTTCTCCCCCACAAATGTCCCTTTTTAAAAAAAAAAACTATTCATTTATAGAAGCTGTGTTTATGTTTTATATTTTAGATGGTAGGTTTTTGCCTGACATTGATGTTGCATGTATTTCTTTCCTGAATTTTGCTTGTCTTTTTATTTTGGTTCCTAAAGAACTGCCATGTGTCTGTCAGCTTGTTGTGCTGTGGGAGCTGGCATGTTGCTGTGATGCTGAAAGCTATGCCATCAGTATTTCAGATACCAGCAGAGCCATCCTTGGTGGACAGGTTTCAGCTGAGCTTCTACACTAACACAGTCTAGGAAGAAGGACCCAGCAGTCCACTCCGGAAACAATTAGCCATTGAAAACCTTATGAATAGCAGAGAAGCACTGTCAAATATAGTGCCAGAAAATTATCCCTCCAGACAGGCAGGGAATGAAGAAATAACTGGGGAAGAGTTGCCTCTACAAAGTAGAGTTGACCTTAATGACAGGAAAGGAGTAAAGTCCCTGGGACCTCGGTTTGCTGATATGGCATGAGTCAAAGTGAGAAGAAACATAGTGTCTACAACAGTGTGCTCAAATATAAAAGGATTTTGTGCATGGCACAGTGTTTTGTTCTGTTGTATGTAGGTTCACTATGAGTCAGATCCCACTTGATGGCACCTAACAACAATAACAACGCTACACAACTTCCAAAGATTATAACCAAATTTGAGTTGGCTTCCGTGTTTTGTAAGTTGCTGAGAAAGCCCTTCACCACACAAATATTATTTTTTAAAATCCTTATTCAAAAATAGATTTGACTTTTGTATTTTGCTTTTTAATAAGCTAAAAACTCACCTTAATGTGTTGTGAAATAGAAATTGATTCCTATTCATTTCCATGTATGTACAATTGTATCAAGAATATTCACTAAATATACTATTTTTTCCACTGTAAAATGTCAGCTTTATCATAAACTAAATTTCCATATATATTAATTTGTTTCTGGTCTCTAATTTTCTTTTTCAAACTATCTATTTCTATGTTAGCACCATCTAGTTTTAATTATTATAGAGTTATGTATTTCTCTATACCTAGCAGGAAAAGTCTCTTGTTAGTGACCCTTTTCAAAAAAGCTATTAGTTCTTCTTAGGCATTTTTCTTAAGAATCAATTTGTCAAGTTTCATAAAAATGTTGGAATTTTGAAAAAACATTATATTGAATTTATTAGATTTATCTGGCATTCTAATTTATTTATCTAACAAGTGTTCTCATTTAAGAACATGGTTTTTTTTTTGTTGTTGTTAGATGCTGTTGAGTTGGGTCCGACTCATAGCGACCCTATGTACAGCAGAATGAAACACTACCCAACACTGTGCTACGCTTGGCACTATCAGACCTTCTTTGCTCTCCATAGGGTTTTCAATGGATGCTTGTTTCTGCACTGTTTTGAGAGTGTGTTGCCAGGTCCATTTGCCACTTTTGCACTGCTGGGGATCAAACCTAGAGCCTCAGAAGCCACAGAGCTAGCACTCTACCAGTTGAACCCCAGCCCAAGAACATGGTGGGACTCATTATTTACAAAATCTTTACCAAAGAAAAGGACCAGTTTTTAATTTAATTATTTTTTGCATGTCCCACAAACTATTGTAATCTAGTTATCTATTTATTGAAAAATACATAATCATCAAGACTGCTATATATGAAGTGAAGCTTTTATGTAAATTTGTGATATTGATTTTAAATTCATTTCCCCATCCACTTAGCTAGTCGTCTTTCTCCTAGCTCTGTAAATGAAACATCTAGATACTTTTTTGCAAAAATCAAAAATTTTAAAATCAAATCTCTGACATGCCTCATCTAAGGTATAACCAAGAAGAAAGATTTGGTTCTGATTCCCAAATCTTTTCACTCTGTACATCTCTACTGAACACTTTTTGAGTCAATATGCCATCACTTATTCATTAATGTTCTAATTAGGACTGAGAGTGGGCAACATAAAACAAAATAACCCTCCCACCCAAAAAAAACCCTTCAAAGACATAAAACTATCTAAATAAGAGTAACTTAAACAAAGTAGAGGCTTATTGCTATTTCACATATGACTTATTTAAACGAGATAGAAATTTTGCTTCCCTCCAGCACTGAAAGCCAGGTTAAGGGTTTCTAAAATAAAGATGTTATTTCTATTACACCAGTGACTTCTAGCCTATGGGGTGTATATGCCGGGGAGCTCATATAGTGATTGTCGAGTGTCAGCAAAACCTTTTATGAACTAAATACTATCTATACACAGATTGAATTATTTTTTTTAGCTTATGTTTATTCTATGACATAGTAGATACTTTTAATGATAGGTAGATCCCAGGGTGATTAATAAGTCCTTTGGAAATATATATAAGCCTTTCACAAAATATGCAGAGAGAGAGAAATATTACTATGTACCATGGATTGTGTTTGACATTGGGAATATAGCAATGAGCAGATCAGGCAAAATTCCTTCCCTATCAGAGAAGAAAGTCAATAAATATATTAACAAGATGAAGGTTTTAAAGAAGAAAAGCAGTGTTATAAGATGAAGAACAGCCAGCAGAGGTTACTTGAGATGGGAAAAATCAAGGAAGTCTTGAAGAGGTGATGTTTGTGATTATAATGAGCCCCATATGTGAAAAACTTAGAAAGGGAAGAGGGGTGTCCCTGAAGAAGGAAAAAGAAATAGAAAGGAGGTTTTTCTGTTCAAAACATTAAAAAAAAAAAAAAAAAAAGCAAGGTTGGCTGGAGCTTCATATGTAAAGAGAAAAATGGTGGAAAATAAGTATTAGATCAACAAAAGCCAGATTATTCAGGGCCTTTTCACTATGCATTTTATTCCAACATCAAATAATGAGCTTTAAGTAAACAGGGATATGATTTGTTTTCCGATTTAAAGCAAGAACTTTGGCTACTATGTGAGTACTAGATTAGATGGAGCAAGGTACTGTGTCCACTTGGACATGACACATGCTAGTTGGCTAGTTTGCTCTGAACAACAAGTCTCCCTTTTCTGTTTAATAATAGAAATATATCCATTTCTACCTGGCTGTACCACTTCTCACCTTAAAGACTATATTTTCCAGCTTCCTTTGCAGCTAGGTGGAGAGGTATTATTAAATCTTGGGTAATTAGCTTTAAGCAAACGTATTGTATGAAAATTTTAGGAAGTCTCTAACAGCATTGAACTTTACCTAAGCCTTGTGTTCCTGAAAGACAGTGGTGGCTGAAGAATTCCCTCACTCTCTTGTGTTTTTAAAACCTACATCTGTTTTTGGCCAGGTATGGTGGTGAGGGCCTGTAATCCCAGCGACTTGGGAGGCTGAAGCAGGAGGATCACAAGTTCAAGGCCAGAGGCAGCCTGTCTCAAAAATAAATACATAAATAAATAAAAAACAAAAAAATGGGCTCGAGGTGCAGTACAGTGATAGTATGTGAGGCCCTGGGTTCAACTCCCAAGTACAGAAAAAGAAAAACAAATTAAAACCAAAACAAAACCACCTATCCATGTTCAACAACTAGCTAAACATAGACACAAACATTTCTTGTTCAGTCAACTGTAACTTCCTCTGATTACAAAACAATCTCACTCTAAATTATCCCATCTGAGACTTCTCTACTTTTTCCTATTAATAATCTAAGGCAGTGGCCCTCAACCTTTTTTGGCACCAGGGACCGGTTTCCTGGAAGACAATTTTCCCATGGACCAGAGTCAGAGCTCATGTGGTAATGCAAACGATGGGAACTGGCTATAAATACAGATGAAACTAACTTGCTCCTCTTCTGCTCTCCTCCTGCTGCGTGGTCCAGTTGCTAACAGTCATACCAGCCTGTGGTCTGGGGGCTTCTGAGTCCCAGATCTAAGAAAAAAACACACTGCAGCAACACGACACTATGACCTTAAAATGTAGGGTGTTCTGCTTTTTGCAAAAGCCTAAATACAATCATCATTTCAATTATGTGTGGCATCTTGTCTTTGACATCCTTTTATAAGGCAAGTGGCATGTATTTCTTTGTTCCTTCCTCCTTTCTAGGACTTGAAATGTATGTGTAAAAGCTAGAGCTCGGGCAACCTTCTTGGATCACAATTTAAAATGAACCATACCAATGGTTATAAAAGAAGCATAAAAGAATATAGTGAGATCACAAAGCAGAGCAATATTAACTGTGAGGGGCTTCAGTGAATTTTAGGAAAGACTTTCAGAAAGTGTTATTTTAGATAGGCCTTAAAAAATTAGAATTTTGATTAGTGGATGAGGGGAAATGACAAAGATGACAGCATGTTTATCCAATATTCCTTGACAAGCTGAATAAGTGATTAATGGAACCAGAAGAGGAAACTGATTGCATGGAAAGAAAAAAACAGGCAAATTAAAATTGTCAAAGAGTGCAGAAGAATAATGATGCTAAGGGGAGAAATGGAGACACTGGAAAGAGAAATAAACTAAGAACTTTAGTCACTTGAATCAGAGGTAATCATGAAATTTTTAAGCAGAAATATGTTAAAGGTGTTTATAAATATTGCTTGGGCCTATTAGAGTAAGTATACACTTAGAAGATGAGAGAATAATTTGACTTTCTGAACCAAAAAATACTAAAATAGATGAGCGGAGGGTGGAAGACTTTAAACACTTACTGGCAGCAGTTGGGAACACTGGCTTTGCACAAAGAAAGGTTAGCACCTCAGTTCATAGTGTCTTGTAGCTTTTCCCTAACAGGTTATTGCTGTTGTTACATGCCTTCCAGTTGGTGGGTGTATGACTCATAGCTACCCTATGTACAACAGATGAAACACTATTAACATTGTTTCTCTGCTATTCAGTGGGTTTTTAATGGCAGATTGATCTTTGGGAGTGGGTTGCTGGGTCCTTCTCTCAAGCCTACAGCACCTGTTACTCCCAAGTGGTTTCCCATCCAAGTACTAACCAGGCCCCACCCTGCTTAGCTTATAAGATCAGACTGGATCTGATGTCAAGGTGGTATGGCTGTAGATAGGCATGCTCTTGTTGTTGTTGTTAGGTGCCGTCAAGTCGGTATCCAACTCATAGCGACCCTCACAGGGTTTTCAATGGCTGACTGTTTCGGGATTGCCTTGGGAATGGATTGCCAGGCCCTTCTCCCATTTTTGCGGTGCTGGGAATCGAACTTGGGACCTCAGAGGCTGCAGCGCAGTGCTCTACCAACTGAGCTAAATCCCAGCCCCAGGCATGCTCTAGTCTGAATAAAACCAGAAGGAGCAGGTGCCCATTCTCTTCTTCCACTCATCATTTACTCCTCCTCTCCCCCTCGACTCTGTCTCCAGCGTCCATGCCTCTCCCTTCTATCAGCCTGCCATCTTCTTTGCCTATCCCAGGCAACTTTCCCTGTGAAAGCTTGCTTGACTGTCCTGCTCTCTGGCTTGGTTAACTTCCCCTGGGGAATGGAAACATCATTATGCCATTTCACCCACGGAACCCAGGTTTTTCCAGATTCCTTTCTGGATGTACCAAAGCTTCTTCAAGTGCCTCAGTTTTCCCAGTAATTGTTCCTTAAAGGTGTATTATCTTCTAACAAATCTTTTCTATACTCTCATTACTGTAACTTCTCTGCTTTAGAGGCCAAATACAAGGACGGAGGCTTTGCTGCGCGATTCCCAGACTCTCGCTCAAGGACTTGCCTACCCCTGCGCCCCATGTCTCCCCAGTAACACCAGGGTACACGCATTTAGGCGTGCCACTTTTCCGGGTCTTCATTTCTTGGGGGAGACTCCCATGCGCAGTACAAAAGGCTTCCTGTCAGTGTAACGTGGCAGGCCCAGGTGGAGACCCCGAGCGGGCGCAGGTGAGGTTCTGCATGCTGAGGAGGAAGCGGGGTGGAAGCCAGGGCGCTGTGGCTGATCTGCTTTCTTGGAGATGAGGCTTGCGAAGCCTCAGGCTGCACGGCTCACGTCAACGTGTCATCCCGGGGCCACCGGCGCAGCCGCACGTAGGGAAAGTGTCTTCCAAGGAAAACATCCCACGATTGTTTCCACAAGGGCAGAAGGGGAAGACGTTCACGGCGGGGCGATCAGGAAGTGCGCGGGCTGGAGCAAAATCAAAGTCGAGGTGGCGCCAAGGGCCCAAGGGCTGAGGAAAACTTCGCGAGTTTGTTCGGCTCCGCGACAGGTAGGCAGAAGGCTGACGAGAAGCGCTTCGCTCGGTTGTTTCGAACAAACGCCTACTTCTCTGCTAACGCGAGCGCCCAGGGTTTGGCGGGAAACCAGACCGCCCACCGCGGGCGAAGGTGGGAAGCCCCGTAGAGCCCGCCACTCCGCCAGGGGGCGGGGCCTCCGCGGCGGCGCGGACTTAAATCAGCGCGCGGCCCGCCCGCCCCAGGCGCCGCAGCCGAGCGCCGAGCGCCCGATCCGCCGCTCCTGCGTCCTGCGCTCGCGTCGCCGGCGGCTCCACCCGCCATTGTGTAAGTGAGGCTGCCGCCGGCGCGGGCCTGGAGAGGGGGCGGGGAGGGGCGGGCAGGGGGCAGTGGCCCCTCGCTGCCCAGAGCTCGGATGGTGACGGGCGCGACAGGCTCCCCCAAGCGCTGGGATGCTGGAGCAGGCGGGCGGCGCACGCGCGCAGAGAGCTCGCCGCCGCCCCGCGACCCGGGTCTCTCAGCCCTTCGGCCTCTGGGCCTGGCCCCGCCCCCGGCGGTGCTCCCGGAACAGGGCGCCGGGGGAGTTAACGGGCTGCGTGCGCGCAAGGGTTCCCTGCTCACCTGTCGGTCGGTATCCGACTGATAGCGACCCTCATAGGGTTTTCAATGGCTGACTGTTTCGGGATTGCCTTGGGAGTGGATTGCCAGGCCCTTCTCCCAATTTTGCGGTGCTGGGAACTGAACTCGGGACTTCAGAGACTGCAGCGCACCCCTCACCAACTGAGCTAAATCCCAGCCCCCACCTGATTAGAGTTGAGAAATTCTAACTTGGCACTCTTTGTTTTTTCTTTTTTCTTCCCCTAATGCAGAGGCCCATAACCCGCTATGGAGCATGTCTTTACCCCGCTGGAGCCCCTGCTGCCCACTGGTACTGTATCCCTTCCACGCTTGTGCACTGTCGTCCTCTGCCCCTCCCGTAGGCGGGAAAGAGCCTAAAGGCACTGCGCTCAACCCACAAGAGTTGCAATCTGGGTTCAGCTCCTCCTCCAGGGGCGTATTACTTAACCGTGCTTGTGCCTCAGTTTTCTTATTTGAAAAATGAGCATACATTCTCATAAGTCTCATAATTCTTGCCTAAGAATTGTTGTGAGGACTAAGTGACTTAATATACTGTGCGTCCTCTTCCTAGGGTCGAGTAAGCATACCTGTAAATGTTAGCTGGTAGGCTTCTAACAGCATGCACTCATCTCCAACGGAGGGGAGCATTACACAGGAAAGACAGGAAGGACAGTCGTTTCTTTGTAAACTCATGAATTCAGGGCTCTGGCTTAGGGTTTTGGCCTGCAGCCATAGCCCTGTGGAATCCAATCCCGTCAGATCTCGGAAGCTAAGCAAGGCCGGGCCTGGTTAGTACTTGGATGGGAGACCGCCGGGAACACCAGGTGCTGCAGGCTGGAGAGAAGGACCTGGCAACCCCCTCCCAAAAATCAATCTGCCGTTGGAAACCCTATGAACAGCAGAGAAGCACTGACAATCGCGTTTCCTCTGTTGTACAGAGGGTCGCTATGAGTTGGATACCGACTCGACGGCACCTAACAACAACAACAACAACAGC
>VMDO01006745.1:41891-65707 GCA_007922755.1 Pedetes capensis
GGGGGGGGGGGGGGGGGGGGGGGGGGGGTAGGCTACAATAATAGTAGTAGGAAACATTGACCGCTTACTCTCTAGTCATTCACTAATTCTTTACATGTTGAGACATGTATCCCTTAAGGACAGGGTCACATTCTGAGACACATGGCATTGGGTGATTCCATGTTGTGTGAACATCACATGGAGTGTACCTTCACAAGTTAAGATGGCTACGATGTCACCAGGCTGTATAAATTTATGAGATCCCCTTGTATATGTGGTTCATTGTTGATGGAAACATATGGCACATGACAATACCACTATATCTTATTTTGCAGGTGAAAGAAAACAATAAGTGACAGAATCTGAGCCAAGTTCTTTACTTGGTTAAGAGGTGGGGTATTTATTACTGTAGGTGGGTTTTCAAAGTTGAGAAAACCATCAGCAAGTAACTTTTACAAATTAAATTTCAGTATTGTCAGTTATCCAATAGCAGAACCAACAGCATTTCCAAAATAAGCATTTTATTCAGGTAGACTATTGATGTTCATATTTGTTACTAAAACCTAAGAGCATTACTGTCTGAAGATTGCTGTTTTCTGGGTTGAAAGAATTATAGGAGATGGTGAGTGGTGCATAGGAGATCATGTTGAAGAATTAGAGTCTCTGGGTTTAAATCCTAGCGATTCCACTTAGTAGTTACCTGACCTTGTATTTCAGTTTCTTCATCTGTAAAATAGAAATCCCTCACAGGGTTGTTGTTTGTATAAATGAGTTAATACATATAAAGTACTTCTCTTCTGTAGCTATAAACTATTATATTCAGCAGTAAGTCTGAGGGGGAAACAAAAAGGCAGTTGGATTTCAGGGTCAATGTTGAGATGGAAAATGTTTGGTGTAATATACTAGGAAAGACAGCTCTACTCCTTTATTAATCAGAGGCTCAGTTGAGGTGGCCTTACCTCTGTAAATTAGAACGTTTGTAAGTTCTAAGCTGGAGCAAGGCCTATGGGGAAAAAGGATATTTGAGTCAAGCATAACTCCACAGAGACAGAATCCAGCACTCTGCAGTGGTTCTCAGAGTTACTTGTTCTACAGGTGAAACTATGTAGAGATTCCTGTCAAATCTCTAGCTTTAGCCTTGAAACAAGGGCCACAGGCATGTTTTTGTTTACTCTACGTATGTATAAGATATGTAAAACGATAGAAAGTTACCATGAGGGACCAGTGCAATGCCTGGCCCTTTCTAGTCAGTGTGTACATATTAAAAGACTCACTTTTCCTTGGAGGGAGTCCCTTCATCAAGCAGGTATTTAAAACTTCTCTAGTAGAGAAGTTGTTTTTGTACCTGTAATTTCTGTGACTTTAATTATTGAATGCATGATTTATTTGTAATACTTATTTGGATTTAGCATGGTGGGCTGTCCAAGAATAAAGTTGGTTCTCTACAGTTTAAGAAATTTAAATGCTAGTCAAGGTATTGTGGGCCAAAATACTTATTTTTCTGTGTTAATGACTAACTCAGAGAAAGATGATATTATTTTTTTTTTCATTTCTTGTAAGTAAAGTGTTATTTCAAAGAAAAACTACTGTCTTTCTAGACTGAATATTTGCTCTCTCTTCCATAAATAATTATTACTCATTTCAAAAAATAGATTTATGTTAGAAATTGATAAATGACTCTCTTGGGGCTGGGATTTAGCTCAGTCGGTGGAGTGCTTGCTCTGTGTGCTCTGAGGCTTTGGGTTTGATCCCCAGCACCCTGCAAAGTGAGAGAAGGACCTAATAGCTAACTCCTGAAAAAATCACCCATTGAAAGCCCTGTGAGTAGCAGAAAAGCAATGTCAGATATAGTGCCTCTTTTGTTCTGTTGTATATCCGGTTGCTATGAGTTGTACCCAACTTCAGGATACCTAATAATAACAAATTTTTGGACTTTGAATTAAAGTACCTGAAATTTTTAAACTTCAAATGTCGAACGTTCTCTTTTTTTGTCAAAAAAAAAAATAGAATTGTTTCTATTCTATTTACCATTCTATTTACCAAAAAACCATTCTATTTACTAAAAAAGACCATTCTATTTACTAAAGATTATCAATCTGAAAATGTATGTGATGGTCGAGGGTGTGGCTTGTTGGTACATAAAGTACCTGCTTTTCATGTGCAAGGCCTTGGTTTTAATCCCCAGCATCAAAAAACAACAACAAAAACAACAAGAACAACTTTATGTGTTCTAAATTGTGTTTGTGTAAGTAACTAAACTTAAGATCTAAGATGACTTTTATACCTTTTTCTGTAACTTCTTCACTGAATGCTTTGGAAGGCTGCTATGCTCACCACTCTACCACCAGTGCTTCACTGACTGCTTTGTTTTGGTCCATGCATAGGGATGTCTGTAGTCTTTACTATTACCATCTACAATACATAGCTTTGATCGTGGTATTTCTCATGTTTGAGTATATCAAAAGGATAAATTTCTAAAAGTGAAAATGCTAGGTGAAAGGATATGTTTGCATTTCCATTATCAAGAGGGACTGTCAACTAACTAGTGCATAGCCTTTGGCACTGGGTGCTGTGGGGAATTCAAAAAGCCATGGATTTCATTTCAGAGTGTCACAGGGAAATCAGAACAGCACTGCAAGTAATGGGCCATCCTAAGAAAGGGCTAGTGCTGCGCGTGGACAGGAAGTGTGTCACACAGGACTCACTTGGCGGCTGTCAGTGAGACGGTCTGATTAGATTGGAGAGTGCTGGTGGAGCTTTTGGAAAAATGTGGTTCGGCAGTGAGGGGACAATCAGAATGTGGAGGATAGAGAAATTTACTGCAGGGAAGGAGATAGTCAGGTGTTTGAAAGTTTCTGTGCTCTGCCTCTTTGGAATATTGTAAAAAAAAAATCCTTTGATATACTCTGAGACCCAACTTGTGTCTTCCATGTTGTGGTTTTCCTTTGCTAATCAAATACAGTCATGTGCCTTATAATAACATGCCTCATGTATCATGGTGGTCCTGTAAGATTATAAAGGAGTTGAAAATTCCCATTGCATAGTAATTTTACTGTACACTTTCTATGTTTAAATATGTTTACACACACAGATACCTATCCACTGTTACAGTTGCCTATGTCTATCAGTTCAGTCACATGCTGTACAGGCGTATAGCCCAGGAACAATAGGCTGTACCACCTAGGTTTGTGTAAGTATGTTCTGTGATGTTCACACAGTGGCAAAATTGCCTAATGGCACATTTCCAAAATCCTCATCTTGGCCTTGCAGGTCCTGTAGCACCTGAGTCCTACCTACCTGTCCAGACTACTCTTTCTTTATTCATCTCTCTGTGCCAAGTCATGCTGAACTGTCCAGTATTTACTTACATGAGCATTTGTTCTAGCTTCAATATGCTTTCCTGAGCTCATGCCGAATTTACCACCTGGAATGCCCTTTCTTGGTCCTTGGAAATGTTATCCTCAAATTTTAGTCATTATGATGTGTATGTAGAGAGATCTCAGTGATTTTAATTTTCATTTCCCTTAAGACGGGTTGCTTGTATCCCATGTTTTTTGAGGTTTTATTTTTTTGCATATTTTAAAGTGTCTTTTACCCATTATTCTATTGATATATATTTCCTTTTCAAAAGATTATTATATAAAGAAGTCTTTTATATCTTCTGTATATAGTTCTTTAAATCAGTGAGGGAAGGAGAGTGACACTTTCTAAGGAGGGTTATTGTGAAGATTAAAGGATATGTGTAAAGCATTTAACTCTGAAATATACTAAGAACTCAGATATTTTAGTTGTTTTTCTCATTGCTTTTTAAACTTTGAAGTTTATTTTTAATTAACAAAGTGAAATCTAACTGGTAGGAGATACTATTGCTACTTTAAACTTTGTAAATTCAGGTGCTTTTTCATTATATTCTTATAATCCTGCACTTTTCAACTTTGATCTTCAGTGTCTATGATGATTTTTATTATGAGGGTTTATAGTCACAACTATGTATGTTTGAAACTTTTTAAAGAAAGTAAATTTGATTTACTTTAAGTATTTCATAGTCAAAGGATCATTACTTTTATATGTGCTTTTTTCACAAACTCTTATGGTACACAGCAATTACAGAAGTCCTAATTTCTAGTTTAATAAAACTACTTTAGTTTTTTTTTCATCTTGAGGTCTAACTTTCAAAAATGTATATATCTAACTTTTTACATTTTTTTTTTTACAACATATGCTATATTAGTTGGCTTTTTGTAACTATAACAAAATGACTGACACAGGCCATTTATAAATAAATGATGACTTACTTAGCTCACAGTTTCAGATGTTCAGAGCCTAAGACTGGGCGGCCGTGTGTGTGTGTGTGTGTGTGTGTGTGTGTGTGTGTGTGTGGTATGAGGATTTGTTTGACCTCTAAGGAGGGTGGCAGCAGATCATGATAGATCATGGCAGGAGAATGTGTAGGAACAAATGGTCACATCTTGGTTAGGAGACAGAGAGACATGGAGGTCCTACAACCCATTCTGAGGGCATACCAATGACCAAATGACCTATGGACCTTTTACCTCTCAGGGTTTGTTTTGCCTGTACCACCTCCCAATAGCAGCACTCTGTGGCCCAAGACTTACTTCCCCCCCCCCCCCAGGTACAGGGGTTGAACCCAGGGCCTTGCGCTTACATGCTTTGGTAGTGCTGTCACACTGAGCTGCACCATGAGCCTATTTTTTCAGTTTTTGACAAAGAGTCTAACTAAATTATGGAGATTTCCTCTGGTCTCAAATTTGTGATCCTCCTGCCTCTGCCTCCCGAGTGGCTGGGAACATAGGTGTGTGCCATCACACGGTAGTAGGACCAAGCCTTTCATGACAGTGGACCCTTGTGGGATACTCAAATCATACCCAAATCATAGCACAAACATTATAGAAAGTTAGAATACATAAAAATGAAACAAAAATGCTATAGCCTGCAGCCTTAGCACTGTGGCCTCCAATCCCGTCAAATCTTGGAAGCTAAGCAGGATCGGACGTGGTTAGT
This sequence comes from Pedetes capensis, assembly GCA_007922755.1. Taxonomy (NCBI): domain Eukaryota; kingdom Metazoa; phylum Chordata; class Mammalia; order Rodentia; family Pedetidae; genus Pedetes; species Pedetes capensis. The sequence goes on from VMDO01006745.1 coordinate 46,893, forward strand.
CCTTGGATGGGAGACCACCTGCGATCATGAGGTGCTGTAGGCTTGGGAGACGGACCTGGCAACCCACTCCCAAAAGACAATCAGCCATTGAAAACCCTATGAACAGTAAAGAAGCACTGATGGTAGTATTTTGCCTGTCCTACATAAGGTTGCTATGAATTGGACACCAACTCAAGGACAACTAGCAATAACAATAATAGCCCTATACCTCAGAGACTACCACTATCATCACTAGGTATGTGTACATTTATTGTTAGGTGCCGCTGAGTCAAGAGTCTGACCCATAGCGACTGTCACAGGGTTTTCAATGTCTGATTATTTTGGGATTGCTTTGGGAGGGGATTGTAAAATCCTTCTCCCATTTTTGCAGTGCTGGGCATCAAACCCACGTCCTCAGAGAGTGCAGAGCAGCTCTCCACCAACTGAGCTAAACATGTTGTGTTTATATTTATATCCTTGTAGATGTTTTTTTGGGGCTGGGATTTAGCTCAGTTGGTAGAGTACCGCTCTACAGTCTTTGAGGTCCTGAGTTCTATACCGAGCACCGCAAAAATGGGAGAAGGATGTGGCAATCCATTCCCAAGGCAATCCCAAAACAATCAGCCATTGAAAACCCTATAAGGGTCGCTATGAGTCGGAGATGACCCGACGGCACCTAACAACAACAGATGTTTGTTGTGTATTGACATACACTTAGGTATTTTTTAACCCAAATGGGTACATAGTGTAAGTCGCTGTTTTTCAGTTCATAGCTCCACTTAACAAATTTCATAATATCCAATACTTATCCACATTTAAATTTTTACATTATCCCAAAAGCAATTTTACCAGTTGGTTATTTCCAACAAGGCCACTGTGCATTTGATTTAGTATTTTAAGTATAGTCTAGTTGCTCTTTACTTTTTAAATCTCCATTGACATTGTTGACATTTTAAATATAGCTTTTACATCACTCTTAAATGGATCTGATGGAATAAAAAATAGGGAAATTTGACATGTAATATCACTCATTTTAGAAATACGGTAATTTCTCAAAAATGCCAGTTTATTTTCTCCACATAATTTGGTCTTCATAAATAAATTTTATGCTAACAAGCCTTTTGTTAATAACTCTGCATTTTTTTGCAAAAAGATTATACACATTTAAATTTTAAAAAGATTTCTGTGACCATGAGGCTCATGGGAGTGATTTCTTCTGAATTGAATTACCATTGTTGAGATATATTCCTCATTTAATTAGCCTTTTATGTATTATTAGTGCACACTTGGTCAAATCAATGTAATTATATCACAGATTTTTGTAATAACTGGCATTTACATGATGCTGTGTGCTAAGCATAGTTCTAATGCTTCAACAGGGTAATATCTACGGAAAAGCTCGGGAACTATAACACCCACTCAGGTTTGAATTTTAGCTGTCCTTGTCTGTAGTTATGTAACCTTGGCATAACACTTAATTTTTTAGTACCTTAGTTTTTTTTCTAGCTATGTCAAATTATATATATATGTGTATATATCTGTGTGTGTGTATGTATATATATACATATATGTATATATAAATATATATTGATATATATTTATATATATATAATATATATATATTTATATTTATATATTTTGTTAGGTGCCATCTGGTTGAGTCTGACTCATAGTAACCCTATGTAAAACAGAACAAAATACTCCCTGACACTGTACCATGCCTGGTGCTATGTCAGTACTTGCTTACTGTTCATAAGGTTTTCAAAGGCTGTTTTGAGATTGCTTTGGAAGTAGGCTGCCAGGTCCTTCTCCTGTTTTTGCAGTGCTGAGGTCAAACCCAGGGCCTCGAGTGAGCAGAGAAAGCACTCTACCAACTAAGTTAAACCTCAGCCCCAGAACTTCATACTAGATAAACTTTAATATACTGATTATTGAATTCTGAAATCCCTACATTCATTTTTCTGATTAATTCTCAAAGGAGATAGCTACTTATTATAGTAAATGTGTTCAGTTGGATGAAATAGTAGATAACAAAACTATTTTTTTTGTTTCTTGAGTAAGTATTTTTCTTTTATGAATGTTGAACTTTATTATTTATTGTTGTTGTTAGGTGCTGTCAAGTCAGGTCTGACTCATAGGGACCTTATGTGCAACAAAATGAAACACTCCCCAACATTGTGCCATGCTGGCACTATGTCAGTGCTTCTCTGCTATTTATAGAGTTTTCAGTGGCTGATTATTTAGAGATTGTTTCAGGAGTGGGCTGCCAAGTTCTTCTCCCAATTTTGCGGTGCTGGGGATTGAACCTAGGATCTCAGAAAGTACAGAGCAGTACTCTACCAACTCAGATAAACCTTGTTGTTGTTGTTAGGTGCAGTTGAGTTGTGTCAGACTCATAGGGACCCTCAGAGGGCTTGCAATGGGTGTTTCGGGATTGCCTTGGGAGTGGATTGCCATGTCCTTGTCTCATTTTTGCAGTGCTGGGAATCGAATTCAGGACCTCAGAGACTGCAGAGCAGCTCACTACCAACTGAGCTAAATCCCAGGCCAGATAAATCTTAGCCCTTATTATTTGTAGATACATGAAATTATTAATTATGAACACAACATACTTTTTTGGTTCCTCATTGCTAAGTGGTAATGAATTGGGAATATTTTCAGAAAAGGATTATTCTTATATATATGGACACAGTTTCCACTGAGAATATCTGATTAAATTTTAAAAAGGCATAATAAAACCTGAGGGTGGATATTGACATTTCCCAATTACCAATGGCTAATGTGGGAATTACATTGTTATCTGTACCTAGAGTGTTGACTACTTCACATGATATATGTGTACTGGTCACTGACATCTGTTCTATGTATTTTGCAGCACCAGACATTTCAAGAACCATTGTTGATGACTTTTGCATGTGGCATGGACAGTGTTAAATTATTAAATTCTTTCTTTAATTGCTATTGAGGAAATCATAGTAATAAAGGCATAAGGGTAGATTTGGGTCTTGTGCATTTGTATAGATGAACAATGCTTCAGTTAGTAGAGACATAGCCTGCAGCCATAGCCCTGTGGCATCCGATCCAGTCAGATCTAGGAAGCTAAGCAGGGTCGGGCCTGGTTAGTACCTGGATGGGAGACCGCCTGGGAACACCAGAAGCTGTAGGCTTGGGAGAAGGACCTGGCAACCCCCTCCCAAAAATCAATCTGCCATTGAAAACCCTATGAACAGCAGAGAAGCACTGACAAAAGTGTTTCCCCTGTTGTACAGAGAGGGTCGCTATGAGTCGGATACCGACTTGATGGCACCTAACAACAACAAAATAGAGACATAAGTATGTCTTGGTCACTTTTCATAATCAGTTAGCATATTTATTAGAAATTTCAGGTTTTGAGCCAGGCATGGTGATGCATGCCTTAATCCCAGTGACTCAGGAGGCAGAGGCAGGAGGACCTCAAGTTCAAGACCGGAGGCAGTCTGTGTAATTTAGTGAGACCCTGTCTCAAAAACTTAAATAAAAAATCGGCTGAGGGTGCAGCTCAGTGGTATAGCACTTGCAAAGCAGGCAAGTGTGAGGCTCTGGGGGTTCAACTCCCAGTACTGCAGAAAAAAATAGAAATTTCTGGTTTTGTCTGTTATCTTGATCTGTGGTGTCCAATAGAGTAGCCACTAGCTACATGTGGCTGTTGAACATCTGAAATGTGGTTGCTGTGACCAAGGAACTCATCTGTAGTTTAATATAATTTACGTATAAAAACAAGAACTCCATTCTGAGATGGGAACATTTTGGAGTGTTTAGAACAGTGGTGAGGTAGCCATAACTGAGTACCACAGAGTGGGCGGCTTCCACAGCAGAACTGTATTTCCTCACAATCCCATACGTCAGAAGTCTATGATCAAAGTGTCTTGGCTTGGTTTGGTTTCTCCTGTAAGTCTCTTTCCTTGTCTTGGAGATTCCTGCGTTTTCCCTCACATGTTTGCCACTTGGCCTACGTTATCTGTTTCCTAATCTCTACTGTTCCTATTAGATTGGGACCCACCAATCTGACCTCATTTTACCTTACCTCTTTAAAGGCCCTTCTCCAAATATAGTCACATTCTGAAGTGTTGGGAATTAGGACTTCAACCTGTGTAATTTTAGGAGATACAATAATGTGATATTTCAAATTCTGAATTTTAACCTTTCCTGGTTAGTGATCTGTATGATACTCTTTCATGATACAGGCAGCAGCAGTGACCTGCAGCTCCCACTCAGCCTCAGTATCATGAAGTCATACCAGTGATATTCTACAGTGCATTCCATTGTGGAGCTATGAGGCTTAGTAGGCTGTTGTTGTTGTTAGGTGCTGTTAAGTCAGTATCTGACTCATAGCAACCCTAGGTACAACAGGCGAAACACTATTATCAGTGCTTCTTTGCTGTTCATAGGGTTTTCATTGGCGGATTGATTTTTGGGAGTTGGTTGCCGCATCCTTCTCCCAAGCCTGCAGCATCTGGTGTTCCCAGTCGGTCTCCCATCCAAGTACTAACCAGGCCAGACCCTGCTTAGCTTCCAAGATCTGACAGGATCGGATGCCACAGGGCTACAGCTTCAGGCTTTACTAGGTTAGATGTACTAAATACATTTTGACTTAGGTTATTTTCAATTTATGGTAGGTTTATCAGGGTATAAGCCCATCACAAGACGTGTCCTGTTATAGCACCTATAGTCTCATGATTACCAAATAAGGGAGTTTTTAATGTCACTTCTATAGAATATAGGTGGTATATGAAGAAAGGAGTCAGTCTTGGTCTCATTCAGTTGCTATTTCATACTTGTTTACAAAGTTATGTCTGGTCATTCAATACTTCCCGAATATCCATTGTGAAAGAAAAAAACATTCCCCATTGATACTTGTTAAAGCACAGTAGGGAAGACTACTCAGGGCAATTGAGATAGGTAAAGGGACCACTGTAAGCAGTCCTTGGAGAGGGGGTGAGAAATTCGGCTTAACTGAGTAGGGCATAGGGAAAGGAGAATTTATAGCGAAGGAGCAGGGTGAGGGGTGAGTAGGTGGAAAATTACTAAGAGTAAATACCAGGGGTGAATGGGGATTCTGGCTAAACCAACCTAACAGGATTCTTCCTGAAGAAGGGCCAGCCTGATCAGACATCAGCTGGCCCATGGGGAAGGGGGGAGATGAGGAACCCAATCAGATATTGAAGGTGATCAGATACTGAAGATGGAGGACTCTGGCTAAACTGGCTTAGCAGGTTAGCAGGGCTCTTTGCTAACATAGGTGTTTGTTTGTTTGTTTGTTTGTTTTTAAATTTAAAAACTAAAACAAAGAAGTATACAGCTGGGCCTAGGAGGCAGTTCAGAGCCTGACTAGTTTGACCAAACAAAATCTTTGTTACCATATGAGCCACACTTTCATAAATACTATAGGGAAATGAAAAAGGATTGACAAACCTGTGTGTCAGCTTTCAGTTGCTATGACAAAATTTCTTAGAAAATCAGCTTAAGAAGAAGGAGGCTGGGGTGTAGCTCAGTGGTAAGCTACACAGTGCCTAGTTGGTGCAAGGCCCTCAGCGCCATCCCTGGGATTGACAGGGGGCGGAAGGGTGATGTTCATGGTTTCAGAGGTTTCTGTCCCTGGTTGCCTTTGGGCTGTTGTGAGAAGCACTTTGGCAGGGAGGCTGCTCATCTCATAGTGGCTGAGGATCAACATCCACTTGAAGGGCACACTCTCAGTGACCTCTTCAGTGACCTTCCACTAGGCCCTGTGTAAATGTTCCCTCACCTCCAACAGTGCCATGATCTGCTAAGCTTTTCACCTTGAAAAGCCTTTGGAAGAGATTTAAGGTCCAAACCAAAATACGGTGAAAGAGTTCAGTCTATAGGGGGCTGTCCAAAAGAACACAGGAGGAATATAATTTCATATGCAATTTGAAATTCCCAGTGCCTCATTGAAAGGGTTAAGATAATTTTATATGTTATTGAATCTAATATATTTGCTGCCTGCAGCCATACCACTGTGGCGTCCAATCTTGTCATATCTCAGAAGCTAAGCAGGGTCAGGCCTGGTTAGTCCTTGGATGGGAGATCACCTGGGAACACCAGATGCTGTAGGCTTGGGAGACAAATCTGGCAACCCACTCCTAAAAATCAATCAGGTATTGAAAACCCTATGAATAGTAGAGAAACACTGACAATAGTGTTTCACCTGTTGTACATAGGGTCGCTATGAGTTGGACACTGACACAATGACACCTAACAACAACAATATATTTGCAATATTATTTTAACTTGTAATCAATAGAAACCTCACACCATGACGTGGGGGCCACTGCCACAGTCCCAGCCACCTGCCCCACCACCAACCCTGTTCTGCCCCTACGGACTGAGGAGCTCTGAACTGTGAACCCCAGTCAGTCATTCCTCATTTCTCCTGTAAGTTGGTTTTGGTCAGGTATTTTGCCACAGCAGCACACAAGCTGACTAACATGGTTTATAACTCATGATTCTTCCTTTTTATCCCCTTCATTTTATTTATAATGTACTAAGACTTTGCTGCCATAACTACCCTTCACGTTGTGAGTGGTGTAGTTTAACTTTTTCCTGAGTTGTGCTTGAATCTTGTATTTGTTTTAGTGTTTGTTTTACATTTAGTTAGTTTCATTATATTTGATGACAAAATTTCTGGTTTATCCTCATTGTTAATGGCCAAGTTGTTTCTCTTGCCTTAATATCTCATTAACTTTGTAAGCCATCTTTTCCATGTCATCTAGAGAATCAATTTCCTGTGCTTTAGTGGTGGTTACTCTCTGTGGCTTCTCTCCTGCATCTTTCCATATTAGCATTTTGATAGCTCCATGCTTTTAGAAACTAAAGCTTCTAAACTGGGTTTTACAAAAATCTCAAGTCTTTAAAAAAAATCTTGCAAATTGATACTTTGTAACATTATCAGGAAGAATGCTTATTCCTTAAATGAAACACCTGAAGATATCAAGTGAACCTACTGGGACACTTTTAATGTTCACCGTGTTAAAATGCTATGGCTTGATCACGCTGAAAATAAAAAAGACAAAAAATTGAATGGTCAAATGTTAACACCAGGTGTCTTCTGAGGTTTTCTAGGAAACTGAGGTATATGTATTTTTGTATTAATTTCCTATGAAATGAATTATATTCCCTGTTTTTTTTCTTGGTTAAATCCATCAGAAAGAGTTATTCTTTCTAGGTGGCAGGCAGATGCTCAAACAAATGAATTTCATTGTGAGAGTACTCTCCTGTCTTTAAAGGTATTCATTTTTTCACATGGGAATGTTTTCTTTTGTTTTTATGACTTCTAGCAAATTTGAGCTTTTGATATATTCATAGGTCATATGTAAGGTTGTGGTTTCTTGGTCCAAGTGCTGCTGGAAATTTTTTTTTTCAAAGTAGGAAAACTGCTCTTGCAGTTTCTTCCTCATCTAAGTACCAGGGCTGTGAGTAGTGAGAAGGGGACCACTTACATTGTTACTGTCCCTAGTGTATGTCTTCTTTAGTGTTCCTCTGAAGGGGCTGTGTGGCTTTTCTACTTGAACATGTTCAGGTAACTTAGTGCACACACATATATGTGTATGTGTGTGTGTGTGTATATATGTGTGTATATATGTATGTATATATACATATATGTGTGTATGTATATATGTGTGTTTATATATACATATATACATACACACATATATGCATACACATATATGTGTATATACATATGTGTATATATACATATGTGTATATACACATATGTGTATATATACATATGTGTATATATGTATATATGTGTATATATACATGTGTATATATCTCTGTGTGTATGTATATGTAGAGATTATATATATATAATCTATATGTAATATAAAAGGGAATATAAACATATAAAAGGAAATATAAACATAAAAGGAAATATAAATGTAAAATTATACAAAGGAAATACAAAGTATATAAAGGAAATACACACCCCCACACACACATATGTATATAGCTGCATAACATTGCACTAATGTTGTTGTTGTTAGGTACCGTCAAGTCGGACCTGACTCATAGCAACCATATGTACAGCAGAATGAAACACTACCTGAACTGTGTCATCCACCGTCTTTATGTTTGAGCCATTGTTACATGCACCAAGTTTCTTCTCATTTTGAGTCATGCCACATCAGCAAAAGGAAGTGCTAGGGGCTTTACTCCATTCTCGTCATTAAGGTTGACTCTACTTTGAGGCAGCAACTCTTCCTCAGTCGTCTCTTTAATGCCTTCTAGCCTGGTGGTCTCATTTTCTGGCACTATGTTTGACAGTGCTTCTCTGCTATGCATAGGATTTTCAATGGCTAATTGTTTTGGGAGTAGGCTGCTGGGTCCTTCTCCCTAGACTGTGTGGGTCTGGAAGCTCAGCTGAAACCTGTCCACCAGGAGTGGCTCTGCTGGTATCCGAAAGACTGGTGGCATAGTTTTCAGTACCACAGTACCACACAAGCCCCTAAAGCACAACAAGCTGACAGACCTGTGGAAGAAATCCTGTTATGCATGTGTTACATACTAAGTCCTTACAACCGAAACACATGGTTCAAGCCTTCACAGAGATGATAGACTAACAGGACGAATGGATAAAGCAGAAATTAAGAGTGCACTATGATAAGAGACATCATAAGGGAAACTCCAAGGCAAAGAGAAAGCAATTGAGGGATAATTGCAAGTTCTTGGATAGGAAAATAAGTTGGGAAATCTAAGGTTATTTAAACTTTTAGGAATCAGCACTGTGATATTTGTATGTCTTATTCAACATCTGATTATCTACTGAGTGCGTATTTCTGGGAGTAGAATTACAGAATAAAATGTGAGCCTTCAGGGTTTCTACTACAAATTACTAGATGGTTTTCTAGAAAGTTTGAACCAGGTTGTCTGTCCAACAGGAGAGTGTTAGTGTCCCTCTCGGTATGCCCTCTTCCTGGCAATAGAACTCTGTAAAGCTTGATGGATGTACTCATGGATTATAGTTGTCTTTGCTTCCCAAGCCCTATCTCATGAGTTTTGCTTTATTCAACTTCATCCCAACCATAATCTAAGCCAGCAAAATTGACCAAGACTTGAAAACGGGCCAAAGAGATTACCAAGTGTCTATTCAGTGGAATGCTGGGTTAGTCTAGTGGACCCTTAATGACTATCTGCAGGATATACACCTTTTTCTTTTTTGCTCATAGACTATTTCATAATTCTGTAGCAGTACAGAATTACTAGTCGTGAAAATTATTCTTCGCCATTGTATTACAAACAGGTTTTATCTAACTGGAATATAATTGATTTCTACCCCAAAGAGGGCTGGGATTTAGCTCAGTTGGTAGAGTGCTGCTCTACAGTCTCTGAGGTCCCAAGGTTGATTCCCAGCACTGCAAAATGAGAGAAGGACGTGGCAACCCACTCCCAAGGCAATCCCAAAACAGTAAACCATTCAAAACCCTATGAGGGTCGCTATGAGTTGGACTCAACTCAAGGGCACCTAACAACAACAACAACAACCCCAAGAAGAGTCCTTGTTGTATGGTAGAGTTTGTGCATATTAGGTTGGTGGTACTCTAAGTATCTCATTATTTTTTCAGGTTCCACAAGACAAAATCACCCATAGTTCCTTTTCCTAGGTAGTTAAGTCCAGACAACATAGTGGTGGTTTAACCCAGTGTCCATCCTTGTGAGTTCATGGAGGCCTGAATGCCTGGGTGCCCAGTTTGGGAACACTTAATGTAAAGTAGATGCACCATTTTTTGCATCTATTAGCAAACATTTCACCCACACTGCCTGCAAAGACATATACATTGAAATTTGTACTAATATCCTCATTAATTGATGAATTCAATAAAATCTCTGGCATGTATTCATTTTATATTTGCAGGAAAGTCATGATTTTAAAGTTTTTGAAAATTATGTTGTTAGCACCAGTTAAATTCTGCTGATTTTTATCATTAATTTAAAAGATGAGTAAATAGGTCAGTTTAACTTCCTTTAAATTCAGTTTTCTTATCTGTCACAGGCTGTGAGTATTAAAAGTGAAAATACATCTCTGAAAACGTAGCATAGAGCCTTTCATGTAATGTGCAAAATAAGCAGGGACACAAATATCTCGCTATTTATTGCAGTTGTTACACAGTGTTTATTGAGGAAAGCTATATAATTAGATAAAGAGCAGAAGGCAGGTGGTTTCCCCACTTGAGGGTGTGCAGGCTGCCCAGGGCTGCACAACAGGGTGCCATGGAAGTGGCTTCTGGAGGAATTTGCCTCCGTAATGCTCCATAAATTTGCTGGAATATTCATGTGACTAGCATTGGGAACTTCTAGGTCATTAGAGTGGGAGCCTATGTTCCTCAGCAGCTAATTTCAATCTTTTCTTTCATTACTTCTCACCTGCTGAGCTAGTGCGTGAAAAGATCCAGAAATGGAAGAGGGGGAGAAAGGGAAATGAACCTCCAGGGCCCCCTGGATGGGTATTTGTATTTTCTCACCTGTCTGCTAAAAAAGATAAATGGATACAGTAGACAGTGTTACATTGTGGCAATAGTTATATAATTGTATGCATTTTAATTACTATAAGCTTGATCTCTGTGTGCTAAATATTCCTAACTATAGAAATGACTTTTATTCCCCTAGGCCATGAGTGTTGCTGTGAACTCTGAATTTTTTTTTCATTTCTAAAATTCTAAAGTTTTGGCATTATAGCCGAAATTTGGAAATAGAGCAGAATGCATTTGTGGTTGGTGAGGTATCCAAGGAATGGAGAGTAGAAGAAGCTGACATAGGTGGAACTGGAAATCTAGGAATACTGACATGAAGAAGGACTTGGAAAAGTGGGAGGATAATGGGAATTTGCAGGTGTCTAGTGCTCAAGGCTCTAAAGTTGTTTTTAAAACCGGAATAGTTTGGGCATGGGAATCCTGGTGGAAACTTTATACAGGTTTTGTTTAAAACTATAAAACAGTTTACTTCTTTAATTTCTGCTGTCTTGATCCAAATTACTATTTTCCTAAGAACAATTGGTTTCTGAAAGTTCTCTCTTACCTATTATCAGCTCACCTGAATCAGTCCTATGGGTCCATGGTTCTGTTAGAATATGCCTGCAATAATTCCTGTTGATTAAAAAATGCAAGTGAAGGGAATCCATGTGCAGACTCGCTCATGCTGATGACATTCATAGAAACAAGTGATCTCTTTGAAGTGTGCCCCAGACTATGACATTAGATAAGTATAAAAGCATTATACATACAGCAGTGTTGTATATTTGAAACGTATCATAAATTTAAACTTTATATTTCTATTAGAAGTTGAGCTATTGTTTCCACTTGCCAGGTAAGAGCAATGCTTGAGATAAAATCTGACAGTACAGTTTTGTCCTTCTACTGTTTTTTTGAAGTTTCTTGATGTGTAAATGGCTTACATTTAGTCAGTCTTCTTGTTGTGAAATTGAATTATTGATATGGTGTCTAAGAGTTAGAGCTGTGGATGCAGCTATTAACAGACACAGAAGCACTACAGAGTTGTGACAAGAACACTTCAGAGATGGTCAAGTTCTATAAGAAATTTTCTGCTCACCTATGCAATACACTATTTCAATCATGTTTGAACTTCACAAGCTATGACACTAATTTGTAGTACTTAATGTTTGCATAATAATGATGTTCATCAGTATTTACTGAGCACTTACAGTATGCAATTAACTATTCAAAAAGTTTTCTGTGTATTACTCTGATTCTCACAAGCATTTTGAAGAGTCATATATTAATCATCTCATTTTAGAGATGCGAATTTGGAGCAACAGAGAGGGTGACTGCCTTGCCCAAAGTTACACACCTAGTAAGTGGCAGTGTCAATGTTTAGACCTATGCATTCTGGCTGCAGAACCTGGTGGGTAACCACTGCACAATACTGATTTTATATTTGTACATGTGATATGGGGCTGGGATTTAGCTCAGTTGGTAGAGTGCTGCACTGCAGTCGCTGAGGTCCCGGGTTCAATTCCTGACACCACAAAAATGGGAGAAGGACCTGGCAATCCACTCCCAAGGCAATGCCAGAATAGTCAGCCACTGAAAACCCTATGAGGGTCGCTATGAGTAGGATACCAACTCGACGGCACCTAACAACAACAACAACAACAACAACATGTGATAAATCCAGTACAATTTTAGTTCTTTCATTTGTAGACCTTTTTCTTTTTCTTTTTTCCTCTCAACCTGTGTACCTCTCCCCTCTGAAAACTCTTTAAATTCATTGTCTTTTTGTGAGACCACCACAGTCTTTAGCTGAGAAATGCTACACTATTTGTGAGTGTATCTGGATATTGGGATATTCTGAAGTCTAATCCACACCCTTTCAGCAGTACAAAACAGATGGGGATTACAATCACTTGGGGATTGGATTCATGGTAGAGACCTGTGTTGAGAGCTTTCTCAGAAGAATCTTATCTGTGTGTGATTCTGATCTAAATCTAATTTTGTAGCTCTTTAAAGTTGTTGAAAGGGTGAGGGTTAGATTCTTGAATGTGTGGTAAATATTAGTAAAACTCAATTCACAATAGGCTAAGCAGTTATTTTTTCTTAAATAATAAGACTTCTGGAGGTGGTGGTTGGTGGCTGGTGCTAAAAGCTATTGAGAGGGATTCAGGCCTATTCTTGGGGTGTTCCATCCTTCTGTGTTGGCTGTTGCCTTCATGATTGTATCTCATAGAGGCAAAATGGTTATTGCAACTCTAGGTATCATGGATGCATCCTATGCAGGAAGAAAAAATAGAGGGATTTGAAAAGGGGGCACAGTGGCTCCTGCCTGTAATCCCAGCAACTCAGGAGGTGGAGGTAAGAGGATCACAGGTTCGAGGTCAGAGGCAGCCTGTGAAAATTAACAAGACCCTATCTCAAGATTAAAATAATATAAGAAATGGGCTGGGGACACAGCTTAGTGTTAGAGCTACTTGCCAAGTATGTGTGAGACCTTAGGTTCAACACTCAAGTACTGGAAAAAGAACAACAAGGTCTAAAACCAAAACATGAACAAATAAAAATAAAGGGACAGTACGAGTCTGGTCCATCATTTTATGTTGGAAAATGCTTTTCAGTAAGATCCATGTGATTGACATTTGATTCATATCATAGTGGCTAGAATGGGATCACATGGCCATTTCTAGGGACTGGCCTAATTTCTAATCACAGAGAGTCCTGTTATTTTGAATGGTTTAGCTCAGTGACAGTTCATTTCCTGGGAAAGGGATAGGACATAGTACCATCCACATGATGAAGTTGTATTGACAGAAAGTCAGATGGGATGTGTATCATGGAGACAGTAGACAAAATCAGCCACAGGTTGACTTCTGTGAACTCTAGCCCCAAACCTGAGGTTTGGGGTCATTACTATTGTGGGTATAGTTGAGATCCTCGTGAAAGTTTCTAGGATGTTTTTGCCATCTTTGATCTCAGATGAAGTGGCTAAATTCCTGCTTTTTCTCAGAGACATTTTAGTGATATTGCCAGGAGGCTAGTTTCTCTGAGAGTTTACCTTGCTTTTTTGCTTAGTGCCCATTTTAAGGCATCTCAATTATAAGGCCTAAAATCTCAGCTAGCAGCCTACTCATTTATAGGATTCTCAGATGCTGCCTTTTGTCCCAAAGTATAATTTACTTTAATTTTTTAATTCTTCTACCTGAACTTGTTAATCTGTATTGAACTTCCCTAATGCCACTGTTTTGTTTGTGTGTCTTTCATTGGCCAGGCATTATTGAAGGAGACATTAAGGGTTCTGATTATGTGCTAAAGCATATAAAAATCACAGTAGCTTGCCACTTTGATAATTGTAGGGACATAGATATTTGATTAGTGACTACCCAGACAATCTGAGAGCAACAGGACTGAGAAATCTCTGATTATTTTCTACCAGGAACAGAGATGCAGTATTAGTTCATTGATTAGTATTACCAGTTGTAGGAAAGAAAAGCATTGATCAATTATTGAATGGGACATGTTTATACTGAACATGCATGTTGTTTTTCTGAAATTTATATTTAAGTGGGCATCTGGGCATTTACATTAAAAATTACTTGGCAATTTTCTGTGCATTCACTTACTAAGGCCATAGTATATGTCATAAATACCTAGAATATAGTTTTGTAGTTTATTTATTTATTTTTGAGATAAGGACTTGCTATGTTGCCTAGGCTAGCCTCGCACTCCTGCCTCAGCCTCCTGCATAGTTTGGACCATAGCCATGTGCTACCATACTTGGATGTCATAACTGTATTTTTGATCCTCCTGTTTGTAGTATTGTTACTGTTGTTGCTGCTGTTATTTCTTTAAATATTTTAAAATTTGTTTTTTATGTCTAAGAAAAAGAATTATCTTTTTAAAGTTCAGGAAAGACAAGAGAGTTCAGAAAAAAGAGCTAGGTTGAGGATCACAAGGCAGTATTGAGGGGCACTGTCATTGATCTGTATACTTGTCTTGCCCTTTGAGGGCAGTGACATAAATTTTTACCCATCTTTGTATTTCCCATGCTAAGTGTTCTACTCCATGTGTGTCATAGTTTGAATATAAAGTGTCCCTCTAAGATTGCGTGCTTTAATTTTGGGTCCGTAGATGGTGATGCTGTCCTGAGAGGTTGTGGAACTTTGGGAGGTGGGTGCATCTTGGCAGAAGTAGCTACCTAGGGGCAGGCCTTTGTAGGTTTTTACCCTGGACCTGCATCCCAGGTCCCTTTCTGTCCCTGGCCCAGCATGCCATATGGTTATTTACCACAGGCCCTGCTGCTGCTGCCACCATGCCTGCCCTGCTGCCATTTTGGACTGATTCTCTAACTGTGAGCCCCCAATAAATCTTTTCCCCATAATTTTTTGGGGGTTGGTTTTTCTTCTACAGTGTTGGCAGCTGACTAATACAATATATTTGGAGAATAAGATAGACCCTCTAAGTTGACTTATGAGCTCTGTCTTTGCATTGGTGTCAAACCCTAACTTACAAGGCCTAGTCTTTGGCTAGACTTCCTCCATCATGAGTTTGTCCCTGGGCCTTAGCAGTTTCGGCTCATGGGTTTGTGATTCTGGCTTTCATTTTTCCAATATTAACACCCCCAACACCACCCTGCCACACATGTTCTTGAGAAGTTTATATTACTAATATGAGTATTATTTACTTATTTATTCTAACTTACTCAGCATTTTGATGGGTTTATGGTAAGAGGGTTCAGTGTAAGCTTAATCTGCTAGGCTTTCAAAACTATCTTTCTTGTCATACAAAGCAGAATACTATATACACATTCAAATCCTTTATGAGTAATTCATTGTTTTACATATTGTGTACATTATCCATCAACTTAGTGAGGTAAGGCAGTAATGATTTATTTTTTTCTTCATGCCTCTGTGAACTGGGATGGATCAGGAGGTAGTTCTTCTAGGCTAGGTTTTATTGGTTGGGGTTGGGATGTCTAAGATGGCTTCTTCCCTCCTCTGTAAATTGTCTTGTCTGGAATGTAGAGAACATACTTGGATGAACATCTTTTCCACATGATCTCTCTGGCATGCTACCTGGACTTCTTTACTATGGGTTTCAAGTTGGTGCAACCAGAAGAGTAATCCCCTTTATGGAAGCACTTAACAGCTTCCTGGTTGCCTTATGCTTGCTAATGTTGAATTGGCCTAAGTAATCATATAGCCCTTTGATCTTACAAAGTACAAGGCTTTAGCTGTTAAGGGTGTGCTTTCTTGGCAACAACCAATATAATTTTTCCGACATGTTATATATAATGTCATGCAATTAGTTTTGTGGAGTGGATGTATTAATTGTACTCCATTTGATTTTTCCACAAAGAATTTTGTTATTATTAAATATCTTTTTTCTTTTTAAATTGCAGCTATGTTTTTAAGCTATTTTGAGAGAACGTTAGATTTAACAAACATTGCAAAAATAGTATAGTTTCCTTACTAGCTTACACTAATGTTAACATAGTGCACAGACTCCAGCTAAAAATGAATGAATGCTGGTACAATACTTTCATCAGAGTATAAGCTTAATTCAATTTCCACCAGTTTTTATAGTATAATACCTGTTTTCTGTTCTAGGATGTAATACAGGATCTCACATTGTTATTTTCTTGTTTTGATTGCTATAATCTTTCAATAGTGTTCAGTTGTTTTTGTAAAATTTCCCTTATTTGTGGCTGCTTGATGTTTTCTTATGATTAGGATTATGTAATGCATTTTTGGGCACAAATATCAGAGAAATGATGTCCCCTTCTTAGTGCTTCATAACTAGTGTACATGATATTGATGGACGGTGCAGTTGAAATGTTTATGCTTGAAGCATGGTGATCCCTTCCAGATTTTTTCACTACTAAGTTACTATTTTTCCTCATCAATTAGTAAATATCTTCAGTTAGTTGCTTTGGAACTATGGACATGTTCTGTTCTCAAACTTTGGGTCAATTTGTTTTAATCCATTGATGGTTTTTGTCATTGCTATTATTACTGTGCTATTCTAATGGTGATTTTCTGTTTCCTTCTTTGCTTTTACATGTATTAATTAGAATTCTTTTTAAAGAAAGATTTGTCCTTTCTCCACTCATTTTCAATTATTTTATATCAGTATAGATGTATAGATATTTTACAGATTATAGTCTAAAATGATTTGTTTTATTGCTCAAATTTTTCTAGCTTTCATCATTGGGAGTTGGAGTTTGCTTTTGGTCTTTTTGGTATAGTCCCATACTTTTGAGCAGTCTTAATTTTTGACATCCTGGAATGTTCTAGGCTCATCTTGTTTCTTCCCTGCCCAGGCCATGAAATCAACTACTTCAAGGAACTGTGGCCCCTTCTGTTGGAGAATAGGACTTTAAAGCCAAAATCTGGAGGCCTGAGCTAATTGTTACTGTGATGTCTATTGCTTCAAGGCCTTCTCAGTTGGTAGAGTCAGGAAACAAACATATCTATATTTCTGAATATACCTGTATATATCAGAGTGACAAAAAATGTATACACATTTTAAAAGATATTATGTACATATTACTTTTCAAAGTTGGATTACAGTCGCAATGTGTAGTATGATGTTTTCTCAAGAGATGGGATTAATCAAATGAAGGCTGATGCCACCATGTGACAGGCATGGGGAACATGTAAAATTTTCATCCCAAGATGTGCACATGTTTTTGGCACTTTCTGTATATGAAAGAAGAATACTTCATGCTAGTATCTTGGATTATATGCCAACATCACAGAGTTGATTTTAGCCTTTCCAATTCTCCTGTCTAATTTCTCTGGTGGTGAGAAACCTAATTTTCATTATCTACAATGTGTTTACTTATTTGCTCAACTAGGAGAGTAATCTCCTTCAGAATTCCTAGCCTACATTCCTGTGAGAAACAGAATTCCCAACTTGAGCACAAATTTCCGGTACAATTCTTTGTGTCTTTTGCTTACCATATGTAGTAAATATGTTTTCCAAAGTTACTTTTAATGTGCTGCTTTTTTTTTTTTGAGGAAATTACATGTGTGCTTAACTTAGTTCCTGGACTTTTTGACTTCTGTCTTGGTTGCACAGAAATATTTTTTTATTTTATATTTTATTTTATTTTTGCAGTACTAGGGAATGAAACTCAGAGTGCTCCACCACTGGGCTGAACCCACCCACTACTCCTTTTTCACTTTTTATTGTGAGACAGAGTTTCACTAAGTTATGCAGGCTGTGTCTGGCCTTGAATTTGTGATACTTCTGCCTCAGCCTCTCCAATTGCTGGGATTATAGGCACCCTGCTTACAGAACTATTTTAGAGACTTTGTTTAAATTCCTGGATTATCAGAGAGGTGAGATGGTACAATAATAAGCATTTATGTTTCTTTAATTGTATACATTATTAAATGTATACATTATTAAAACATATAAGACTTTAGCAGTTTCCTTTTGATGTGCATGTAAAAAGTATTATGAATGAGAGTGATACCTTGTATAGTTTCAGCCTGATATGTTTACTAATTGTCTTAAAATAATTAGGTAACCTGCTTTTTCTTAATTTACAAGTAACTTTAGAATGCTCTAGTATTCTTGCCAAATGTTGATAATGTAATGGATTAAATCTTTCTCTAACAGTGACCAAATTACTATTCTATTGTTCAGTTTCTGGGAGAGGCTGAGTTTGTGAAAGATTAGAAGATGCTTTTTATTGGTTAGATGTAGCCATGTTATAAAATGAAATGAAGACTAGGAGAGAGAAAACCTGGGAGATAGGAGGTTCCTTATCTGTAGTAAAGCATCTAATATAGATAGTATGTGGTAGTGACTGGAATGCTGAATGAATTAAAATTATGTTTGAATGGTGGGCAAGTTGGAAATGAGTTGTGAAGGTAAGACTAGAATAAAAGTTTAGACCTAATGGAAACATTTGAACTAGAACATGAGATAGAGGAGTTGTTGTTGCTAGGTGCCTTTGAATCAGATCTGACTCATAGAGACCATCTTAGGGTTTTCAATGGCTGATTGTTTTGGGAGTGGATTGCCAGGTCCTTGTCCTGTTTTTGTGGTGCTGGAGATTAAACCCTGCAGCACTCTAACAACTGAGCTAAACCTCAACTCTTGTTGTTTTTAGGTGCCATGAAGTTGAGTCTGACTCAAAGTGATCCTCATAGGATTTTCAATGACTGATTGTTTCAGGAGTGGGTTGCCTCTTTCAGGAGTGGGTTGCCGGGTCCTTCTTCTATTTTGTGATGCTGGGGATTGAACCCAGGACCTCAAGAGTGCAGAGTAGCATTCTACCAACTGAACTAAACCTCAGCCAAGATTGTTGTTGTTGTTGTTAGA
>VMDO01006745.1:65807-90734 GCA_007922755.1 Pedetes capensis
TATTGTCAGTGCTTCTCTGCTGTTCATAGGGTTTTCAATGGCAGATTGATTTTTGGGAGGGGGTTGCCAGGTCCTTCTCCCAAGCCTACAGCACCTGGTGTTCCCAGGCGGTCTCCCATCCAGGTACTAACCAGGCCCGACCCTGCTTAGCTTCCGAGATCTGACAGGATCGGATGCCACAGGGCTATGGCTGCAGGCTCAGCCAAGATAGAGATTGCATATTTAAAACAGTTTAAAACCTATAGCCATTATATTAGCTCTGCCTCACATTTTCTTACATAAAGGAAAGGTTCTATGAACAGTATCATTCTCATTAACCTAAAATAATTTCATTAGATCTTATCTGAGTGAATACATATATAAATACCTAGATTACTGAAAATATTCAATGCATATGTAGTTTATAATGCTAAATTAATACTCTATTATAGTAAATATATGCTTTCAAAGGATAATGAAAATGTAAATGTATTTATTCCTATGTGTCAGTACTGTGACTAACTAAAACATTGAGGTTTTAAGCCAGATGTGGTGGCACATGTCTTCAATCCCACTGCTCAGGAGGTTGAGGCAGGAGGAGTAAAATTTCAAGGCCAGGCCTGGGCTATATAATGAGAGACTGTCAAAAACAAAACAAAACAACGCAGACCCACATACAGACATGTAAACAAACCAAAACATTCAGGTTTTAAAGTATATCTCAAGAGGATTTGTGAAGGAAAAATTCAGTGGGTCCCATAAAGATTAACTGCTATTATGAGTTCATGAGAGTTAAGGTTAATGAAGATGTGCTAGTTAGCTGGTGCACCACTATGG
The DNA here is from genome assembly GCA_007922755.1 of Pedetes capensis. Classification (NCBI taxonomy): domain Eukaryota; kingdom Metazoa; phylum Chordata; class Mammalia; order Rodentia; family Pedetidae; genus Pedetes; species Pedetes capensis. The sequence goes on from VMDO01006745.1 coordinate 66,624, forward strand.
CAGAGTAACTGAAACAAACTTACGGGGAGAGAGATTTATTAGGAGCTCCTGGTTAGAGGATTTCCATTCATACAGGCAAGGCAGGCATATGGGGTGGGAGGAGGGCAGGCATGGCAGATGACCTCACCTCATGGCCAATCAGAAGCAGAGAGAAGAGAGAGCAACTGGACTCATGTGTCTGGGTAAAAACCTACCAAAGGCCCGATCCCAGTGATCTGCCTCCAAAAGTTCCATAATCTCCCAGGACAGTGCCGCCAGCTGGGGACCCAACATTAAAACATATGGCCTTTGGGAGACACGTAAGATTCAAACCATAATACTTTGCCTTTGGCCCCCAGAGGTCCATGGCCCTCTCATAATACAAAAGGCATTCTTTCCAATTTCAAGGGTTCACAGATTCTTAACAGTCTCAGCTATCTTGAAAAGTCCAAGGTTTCCACTGAGACTCCAGGCAAACTTATCTGTGAGCCCCTGCAAAATGAAAATCAGGTTTCATATTTCCAACATACAGTGACACAGAGTAAGCATTTCTTATTCCAGATTGGAGGAACGTGGGCATGGAAAGGAACTATTGGTCCATAGCAAGACCAATAACCCCCTGGACAAACTAAGTAGGGTCTCAGAAAAGTTATAAAAGTTATTTCATTGGTTTCATGGTGGCACTCAATATTGGAACGGTGACTGCCACCCATACTGTGTAATATTTTACAGTAAGCAATATTATTAATGCAAAACAGGATCAATTACAGATTATTCCTGTTCTCCTTCCTGTTCCCTCTTCTCTTCTCTCAGCTTTAAAATTGTTTTACATTTCCTCTCTGTCTTATTTCAAGCTCCAGTTTGCTATGGATCAAGGACCCATTTATTGACACATAAGAAAAGGGAAATAACAAAGTCTTTGCAACGGATCACAGTAGTCTCCCCTTATTTGAAGTTTTACCTGCTTCATTTTCAGTTACTTGTGACTTCAGTTTACTCACAGTTAACCTCAGTCTGAAAATATTAAGTGAATAATTCCCAAAATAGACAATTCAGATTTTAAATCATACCGTATTCTCAGTAGCAAGTTGACGTTTCACGTCATCCCACTCCAAACCACCTGTGATGTGAATCATCCCTTTGTCAAATGTATCCGTGTTGTATATCTTACCTACCTTGTAGCCATCTTAGCACATCTACTGTTGTAGTATTGCAGTGCTTGTATTAAGGTAGTATAGAGTTTGATGATAGCCACAGTTTCAGGTATCTCTTTGGGATTGTGAATGGTATTCCCCATAGACAAGTAGGTCTACTGTTTAAACGCCTGCAGCCGTACCACTGTGGTGTCTGATCCTATTAGATCTTGGAAGCTAAGCAAGGTCAGGCCTGGTTAGTACTTGGATGGGAGACTGCCTGGGAACATCAGGCGCTGTAGACTCAGGAGAAGGACCAGGCTACCCACACCCAAAAATCAATCAGCCATTGAAAACCCTATGAATAGCAGAGAAGCACTAGCAATACTGTTTTGCCTGTTGTACGTGGGGTTGCTATGTGTTGGGCACTGACTCGATGGCATCTAACGACAACAATAAGAAGGTAGAGTTGGTGTGAGTTGGACACCAACTTGATGGTGCCTAACTACAACAACTGCTTAAACAACTGTTTAAAAATGGACTTAAGGTATATATTTATCCTATTGATTACCTGTTATATATTCCAACTTATTTTTCTTCTTTGGGCCTCATTTCATGTATTAAAGTTTTTCTTGCTTAATAAATCATAGGCTGCCTTGTAATATTTTAAATTATTTTTTTTCCTTCACTTATTGTATATGAGCAATTGGAACTTTCAATTGTGAAAGCTAATTATAATGTGAAACTGAAATCTGAGCACTCTTGAAGAGGCTTGGAATATATTGACAGTTTTTTCTTTGAAAATTACTTTAATTTCTTTTTATCTTTGTTCAGTATCTTAATGTAAGCTTTTAAAATAAGAACTAATTTTCAGAAGAGCTGTTCTTCTTTCTCATAATGTCAGAATCCCACATAGTGATAGCAAACTAAATTTTCACTGAAGGTTGAAAGTAATTCTTCTCCTTTTTTTAATGGCAACACTGTCAAACCCATGGTAAAATGATGCAAATAATTCTTGTAGGCTGTAACCATTACTATCCTACACATGTAATTTCAGGTGTATTTAATCTTTATGCAAAGCTTAAATTCTAGGCAGCTGATGTGATACTTTGCACATGCCAAGATTTTAAACTTTATTCTATTTTTATTGAAAGTTCCCTTGTATATAGTTGGTTTGAAAAGTAGAATGTTTTAAAATGTGAATTCCTGCAGAGTGAATTCTATGCTGCTGAATAGCCCTGGACTCTTCATAGAAATGGTAAAGTTTCTAATGGTTGACAAGTAGGCTGTTACTCCCCAATTAAAGGTTTCATGGTTTTCTGTCTCTGGTGGTTTTTCTGCTGTGCAGAAGAATGGTTGTGGAAAGTTTCTTCCAAAGCTGTTACCTTCAGATTCCCTTTACCTTTCTTCCTCAAACTTGCCTTTGTATATGGCTCTTTCGATAATACAGTAGTTAGCCCTGGAGAGTACAAGATTTCATTGCTATTAAGAAAATAATAAACTTGGGATGTTAATGTTATTTAAAGGAAGACCTAACAGAGCCTGAAAGTGATCACAGAGATCATAGCACTATAATTCTCTTCTGGTTTATTCTGACTGTAGTTGTTGCCTGTGCCCTGGATGCCGTAATATCTGTTTGAGCTTGAAAGGGTCATCTCAGTTCAGATTTGGGATTTCTCTTTTCTAGATTTTGTTATGCATATCTTTGTCCATATAGGAGGGACATTCTTCTTTTTCTCTCTTTTAATAGTTTTCTGACTATTCTTCAAGCATAGTCTTCATGACCTCTCCTTGACAGAAATTGCAGAGTTGAACTGCAAAGGTGGTTAGATTACATTATATTGATCTCTACCCAAGAAGCCTGTGACACTTGTCTTGCCTCTGTGCAGCGGTGCAAAGGTGAAGAACCGTGTGTGTGTGCTGGCTAGCAAAGCGTACAGCCCTGTTCTGGTCATGGGAGGTGGGTAGGGGTGTTGGAGAGGTAGCCTGTGGGTAATAAGAAATCAGATTGATTTCATCTGCTAAAGGGCAATGAAGGTGAGAAGTATGATAAAATTTACTGTAGGCAGAGTGGATGTAAACTAAGGAATTCAGGTTTGATGATCTGAGTTGATCATAGATCACTCAGGGCTTCTGCTGTGATTGAGTGGTAAAAAGCAGCCAATATGTTGGAGGAAGTATTTTCTCAGTGAAAAAGTGATGAACATTTCATTTAATGTAATTATAGATATAGTAGAATATGTTCATTAATCACTGAATTTTTGAATAAGTTTATCGAAGAAGAGTAAGAGAACGTGGAATATGACAAAATCTTTCAAATATAATACTAAGAAAAGCAATCACAGTCTCTGAAATGGTATGTAGAGATGCATTATTAAAGGAATAGACTCGAAAAAGTTTTGTGTAGGGCAGGAGCTTTTCAGTGATTTTGGGATTCAGTAAAATCTTATTTTTATAATGTGAAACTTTCTGGTAATAAACAAGGCAAAAGTACTTTTCTACTGCTACTACAGACTAAATATAGAGGAATGAGTATAATTTTGTATGAAAATGTTTTTATTTGGAACCTCCAGTAAATACACACACACACACACACACACACACACACACACACACACACACACACACAGAAACCAGTTTACATTTGTTACACACTTAACTAAGGAACACAGAAATGAAACTTAAATTGCAGGAAGATAAATTATTTTAATAGACTGTCATAACCACAAGTGTAAATACCAGCTTACCATTTATTTTTTATGATCAGAATTTTCATTACTATAAAATGTTGCTTTAAAAAAAGAGCCTTGCATAAATCGAATTGGTTGTTTATTAACAAACAAATCCAGAAGCATGAACTTGCTCAACTTGCTAAGTAAATAGAATCTGAGTAGTTACCTATTTCTTGAATGTGATGATGTTAATTTAGGAATACCACACTGATATTCAATATATACAAACACATGTTTCTGGAATTACTTTAGAAGTATTTCCTTTTTATTAAGTTGAAATGGAATAATCTTGCTCTTGAAAGATGAACTTTGAAATTTAAAGTCTTTTCTTTAAATTTTTATTAGAAACAATTGAGGTTTTATGCAGCATTCATTTATGTTTGAATTTGCATAATGCTGATTGGTAGGAGTTGGAAGTTAAAATGTAAATTGGATTTCACAATCAAAAAGGCTAGTACAACTTAGTGATTTTTGTTCCCCATGAACTTATAAATATATTATGACCTATGAAAATGTGACAAATGAAAAATATATTAGTTTCAGAAAACTTGCAGAAGGGAGAATAGCATTTTTAAAGTGACCCAAATTGTAATATAATTATTTTGTATAATAAAATTTTGTGTTGAATGCAACATTAATATGATAGTCCATGACATTTTGAAGAGGAGAGAATATTTATGGATATGAAAAATATAATTATAAGTAAATAAATTTGATATTTTTCTTGAAAGATAAAGAAAAGATCATGAAGTTAAGTGTATGTAGCCCAAGGTAGCTTTAATACTGGCAGCAGGAAATGAGGTGTTTGTGAAAACAGCGTGAAATGTAATTCAGAGCATCTGGCTAATTTATCAGCCAGAACAAACTGCTCATGTTTTAAAGTATATCCATTACTCTAGGTGGCCATTCCTGACCTGTTCAATCTACAAATGTTTGCTCAAAACTACAGAAAGTTTTCCAGTTTTTAAAAAATAAGCCAAATGAACCTTGTATATTTAAGGTTTTTTTTTTTTTTCATTCTGGATTTGTATCAACTTAGTATTTGAAGCAAGACTTTCAGATATAATAGCCAGAAGAGTGTTTGTTATTGTTGTTGTTAGGTGCCATGGAGTAAGGTCTGACTCATAGTGACCCTGTGTACACCAGAACAAAACATTCCCCAATTCTGTCCCAGGCACACCATCTTATTTATGTTTAAGGCTATTGTTGGAGACACTGTGTCAATCCATCTAGTTGAGGGTTTTCCTTTTTTCATTGACCTGTCACTCTCCCAAACATGATATCCTTCTCCAGGGATTGTTCCTTCCTGACTACATGTCCAAAATATGTTAAGAAGCAGTCTAGCCATCCTTGCTTCCAAAGAGCACTGTGGTTGCACTTCTTCTAGGAAGATCAGTTAGTTCTTTTGGTGGTCTGTTGTATATTCAATATTTGCCTCCAGCACCATAATTCAAAAGCATCAATTCTTCTCGTGTCCTTTATTCAACATCCAGCTTTCACAACCATATGATGCAACTGAAAATACCATGGCATGAGTCAGGGACACCTTGGTCTTCAATGTAATGTCTTTGCTTTTCAATACTCTAAAGAGATCTTTTGCCACAGTTTTTCAAAAAGAAATGCATTTTTTGATTTCTTGACAGCTGCTTCCATGGGTGTTGATTGTAGAGACAAGTAAAGCAAAATCATAGACAACCTCAATCTTTTCTCCATTTATCGTGAAGTTTACTGACCTAGTTGTAAGGAATTTTGTTTTGTTGATGTTGAGTTGCAGTCCATACTGAAGGCTGTGTCTTTGATTTTCATCAGTAAATGTTTCAAATCCTCTTCACTTTCAGCAAGCAATTTTGTCATCTGCATAACGAAAGTTGTTAATGAGTCTTCCTCCAATCATGATGCCATGTTCTTCTGCATAGAGTTCAGCTTCTTGGATTATTTGCTCAGTATATAAGTTGAAGAGGTACAGTGAAAAGATCCAGCCCTGATGCACACCTTTCTCAACTTTAAACCACTCAGTGTTTCTTTGTTCTATTCGAACAACTGCCTCCTGATCCATGTACAGATTCCTTATGAATACAATTAGGTGCTCTGGTATCCCCATTATTCACCGGGTTATCTATAATTTGTTATGATCTACACAGTCAAATGCCATTGTGCAGTCCATAAAACATAGGTAGACATCTTTTTGATATTCTCTGCTTTCAGCTAATATCCATCTGACATCAGCAATGATGTCCCTGGTCCCATGCCCTCTTCTGAATCCAACTTGATTTCTAGTAGTTCCCTATCTAAATACTGGTGCAGTTGCTTTTGAATGATCTTTAGTTAAATTTTGCTTATTAATGATATTATTCAATAGTTTCCACATTTGGTTGGATCCCCTTCTTAGGAATAGGTACAAATATGGATCTGTTCCAGTCAGTTGGCCAGGTGGCTGTTTTCCATATCTCTTGACGTAAACACATTAGCACCTCCAGTGCTGCATTTGTTTATTAAAACATACTCTTTTAATTAACATCCACGTCATGTTACTGTTCATAGAAGGGCTGTGGACTGGAAACCTCTGTGCAGTACCAAAGTTCAATAAAGGTTAGATCCCTTGAATGACTTGCCTAAGTCTATACTTGTCTATTTCTGAACTAGCTCATTTATTTTCCGATATTACAAGTTACTTAATTTTCTGAAGATAGTTGTCAAAAATGTTATTTCTCAGGGAATTTCAGTATGGTCTTAAACATGGCTTCTTGTCCAGTGATAATGGAGTATTGATAGACCTTCCCTATACTTGTTTCTGCCCTTTCTATCTGCTCCCTACAAATTTAACTTGAGCTAAAACTTTTTTTTCTGAATATTGTTTGATCCAATTATGAGTCTGCATCTCGGCCTTCCTAACCCTAGAGAGAGGAGAAAAGTAAAGAAAAAACATGATACTTGCTATATTAAAATTACATCTTGGAGTATTTGGCAGAAGTATGGAATGAGAGGACTATGTTCTGCCCTAAAGAAGAACTGGTGCTCTCATTAAGATTAGTAGTACATCAATATATAATTCCAACTGTAAACAGCAATGATGTGCACTCAAAAAAATAATTGCAAATCTTCAAGTCTTAACTTGCCTGCTCTTAAAAGACAAAGCCATTGTTTGAATGCCTGGTTGATCTTTACCTGAGAACCAAGTACCGAACCCTAGGCTGCTCTGAGATTAAGAGTGATTGAGGGGAAAAAAAATGATAATAGAGTTCTCAAAAGACTTTTTTTCTGTTTTCATTTTTTTGGGGGGGTGCATTTTGCTATAATGTAGAACAGGTAAGTGGGCAGATAGTTTGAGAGAGAATTAAGGGTGTATGTGAGTTTTAAAGTATGTAGAATTATAAGCATTATGCCTACTGGTAGAAAAGACCAGCAGAAAGGGAAACAATTGGGTACATAAGGGAACACCAATGAAGTTCAGAAATGATGTGCTCTCACGATGCAGTCTAGGGCAAGAGGGGATGGGATCCAGCACCAGGAGGACATTTGGGAGCATAAATCATTTGTCAAAGGAGAGCAGAATATATGAGTGTAGAGATGGAGGTAAGTGGGCAGATGTGTTTAGGTCAGTTTATGGGAGTTTTCTAATTCATTCACTTTTATCACTGAAGGAAAGCGTATGTTTTAATTGTGAGAATGAAGAAGGAGCATTGAGGGGAGAGGAGAAGATGTAAAAAATAGTGTGGAGGAGAGTGGAAGAATATAGATCTTGTATGGACGGGTGTCCCATGTGATTCAGATTTGACCATTCTTCTCAGAGAAGTACATTGTTGTTGTTATTGTTAGGTGCTGTCCAATCAAGTCTTACTCATAGCGACCCTATGTACAGCAGATGGAAACATGTGCCGATTCTGTGCCAGGCAAATGATCTTACTTATGTTTAAGCCCATTGTTGCAGACACTGTGTCAATCCATCTGGTGGAGGGTTTTCCTCTTTTGCGGTGACCTGCCACTCTCCCAAACATGATGGCCTTCTCCAGGGATTGATCTCTCCTGACTACATGTCCGAAATATGTAAGACAAAGTCTGGCCATTCTTGCTTCCAAGGAGCACACTGGTTGCACTTCTTCTAGGACAGATTCATTGGATCTTTTGGCAGTCCATGGTATATTCAATAGACGTCTCCAGCACCACAATTCAAAAGCATCAATTCTTTTTCTGTCTCTCTTGTTCAATGTCCAGCTTTCACAACCATATGTTGCCACTGAAAATACCAAGGCATGAGTCAGACGCACCTTTGTCTTCAATGTGACATCTTTGCTTTTCAACACTCTAAAGAGATCTTTTGCGTCTCTTTAGAGCAATGCGTCTTTTGATTTCTTGGCTGCTGCATCCACGGGTGTTGATATACAGCCACGCCAAGCAAAATCGTGGACAATCTCAATCTTTTCTCCATTTATTGTGAAGTTTCGCGCTGACCCAGTCATAAGGATTTTCGTTTTGTTGATGTTTAGTAGTAACCCATATTGAAGGCTATGATCTTTGATCATCATCAGTAAATTTTTTAAATCCTCTTCACTTTCAGCAAGCAGAGTTGTGTCATCTGCATAACTCAGGTTGTTAATGAGTCTTCCTCCAATCTTGATGCCGCATTCTTCCTCATAAATTCTAGCTTCTTGGATTATCTGCTCAGCATATAAATTGAAGAGATAGGGTGAAAGCATACAGCCCTGACGCACACCTTTCTCAACTTTAAACCACTCAGTGTTTCCTTGTTCTATTCAAACAACTGCCTCCTGGTTCATGTACAGGTTCCTCATGAGCGCAACTAGGTGTGCTGGGATTCCCATTTTCCGAAGTGGTATCCATAACTTGTTATGATCCACACAATCAAATGCCTTTGCATAGTCAATAAAACATAGATAGACATCTTTTTGATATTCTCTGTTTTCAGCTAATATCCACCTGATATCAGCAATGATGTCCCTGGTTCCCTGCCCTCTTCTGAATCCCACTTGATTTTCCGAAAATTCCCTGTCTATATACTGCTGTAGTTGTTTCTGAATGATCTTTAGTAGAATTTTGCTGGTGTGTGATATTAATGATATTGTTCGACAGTTTGCACATTCAGTTGAATCCCCTTTTTTGGGAATAGGCACAAATATGGATCTCTTCCAGTCAGTTGGCCAAGTAGCTGTTTTCCAAATCTGTTGGCATAGACATGTTAACACCTCCAGGCTGCATCTGTTTGTGGAAACATCTCTATTGGTATCCCATCAATTCCTGGAACCTTGTGTTTCCCCAGTTCTTTCAAGACAGCTTCCACTTCATCCTTCAACACCATTGGTTCCTCTTCATATGCAACCTCTTGGAGTGGTTGGTCATCTACCAATTCTTTCTTGGAAAATGACTCTGTGTATTGTTCCCATCATCTTTTGATGTTTCCTGCATCATTTAATGTTTTCCCTGTAGAATCTTTCACTCGTGCCACTTGTGGCTTGAATTTTTTTCTTCACTTCCTTAAGCTTGAGAAACACAGAGCGTGTTCTTCCCTTTTGGTTTTCTGCCTCCAGCTCCTTGCACATGTTATTATAATATTTGTTTTTGTCTTCTCGAGCTGCCTTCTGAAATCTTCTGTTTAGTTCCTTAACTTCATCCTGTCTGCCTTTTGCTTTAGCTGCTGGACGTTCAAGGGCAAGGTCCAGTGTCTGTTTTGACATGTAATTTGGTCTTTTCTCTTTTTCTTGTCTTTTTAAGAACTTTATGCTTCCTTCTTGAATGATATCTTTTATGTCATGCCACAACTCTTCTGGTCTCCTATCATTTGTGCCTAATGCATTAAACCTATTTTTGAGGTGGTCTCTGAACTCAGGTGGGGTATACTCAAGGTCATACTGTGGCTCTCGTATACTTGCTCTAATTTTCTTCAGCTTCAGTTTGAACTTGCATATGAGAAGTTGATGGTGTGATCCACAGTCAGCACCTGGTCTTGTTTTGACATTTTGTATAGAGCTTTTCCATCGTCTGTTTCCACATATGTAGTCAATTTGATTCCTGTATGTTCCATCTGGTGAAGTTCTTGTGTATAGTCTCCATTTATGATGTTGAAAAAAATGTATTTGCAATGAAAAGGTCATTGGTCTGACAAAATTCTATCATGCAATCTCCAGCTTCGTTTCTGTCACCAAGACCATATTTTCCAACCACTGGGCCTTCTTCTTTGTTTCCAACCTTTGCATTCCAGTCACCAGTGATTACCAGTATGTCTTGATTGCATGTTTGATCTATTTCAGATTGCAAAAGCTGATAGAAGTCTTCCCTTTCTTCATTTGTGGCCTTAGTGGTGGGTGCATAAGTTTGAATAATAGTCATATTAACTGGCCTTCCTTTTAGGCGTATGGATATTATTCTATCACTGACAACATTGTATTTCATGACAGATCTTGAAATGTCTTTTTTGCTGGTGAATGCAACCCCACTTCTCTTTAGTTTATCATTCCCAGCATAGTAGACCATATGATTATCTGACTCAAAATGGCCTATGCCGGTCCATTATGGCTCACTGATGCCTAGAATGTCGATGTTTATGCGCTCCATTTCTCTTTTAACAATTTCTAATTTTCCTAGATTCATACTACGTACATTCCATGTTCCACTTATTAATGGATGTTTACAGTTGTTTCTCCTCATTTTGAGTTGTGCCACATCAGCAAGTTGAGCACCCTGAGGCTTTACTCCATTTCCGTCATCACGGTAGACTCTCCTTTGAGGAGGCAACTCTTCCCCAGTAGTCTTTTGAGTGCCTTCCAACCTGGAGGCCTCATTTTCCGGCACTATATCTGACAGTGTTTCTTTGCTATTCATAGGGTTTTCAATGGCTAGTTTTTTCGGGAGTGGTTCGCCAGGTCCTACACCCTAGTCTGTCTTAGTCTGGAAGCTCAGCTGAAAACCTGTCCACCATGGGTAACCTTGCTCATATCTAAGGTTATAGTGGCAGAACTCTCAGCCTCATCGCAACACGCAAGCCCCCACAGTGTGGCAAACTGACAGACGTGTGGGAGGAGAAGTACATTCGTGATTTTTAAAGAATATTTTTTCATTTCTTTTGAGGTTGATTGTTTCCATCAATCTCTGCTTAATTTAATCTCAGTATATAATTCACATGTAATGTGCTCTTGAGCTCTGTAGCTTTGCTTGGAAACAAGATCTTTCAGTCAGTATCCTTGAAAACAACAAAGAAACAAAGAAACAAACAAAAGTGACAGCAAACTAAAATCACTCTATATTTACATTAATCTGGAACTTCCATGCTGGTGATTTATTAGCTTTTACAAACATATGGAAATTATTACTACTGAGGAAATATGACATTTTTGGGTGTTCATTTACTATAAAAGTGTTTTTAATATGGTAGCACCCTTGAAGAATAAAGAAGTACCAGAAAATTAAAAGTGAATTGTGCAAAAACGGCTCTGCTTTGTTGAGGATGGGAGAGATTGGCTTGTTAAAATGAGGCATTTTTGTAAAATAGTGCATTGTAATTGAGTGTCAGTGAACCATGTGGCCATGACATGGGAGCTAAAAGAAGTCTTTTATGAAAATGATAGAGCCTCGAAATATTGTGGCCTGATACTTGGCTGTTTTAGTTTAACAGACATTTATTCATCTGCTGAGTCCAAAGCCCTATATAGGGTGCCTTGGGACAGACAGAAAGGAAACTGGAAACCATGTTTTTGTCCATGAGGCCTGTTATAGAGGTGATACCAAAAATTGATCGTTACCAGAAACTCTACAGCACCTAGCAACAATAAGAAACAGAAATGAATTTAGTTTGTTCTCCACCCCTTCCTTTTCTTGCAGTACGGGGGAGTTGAACCCAGAGTCTTCCTCATACTTGGCTAGTGCTCCACCACTGAGGTGCACCCTCAGCCCCTTTTTAATTTTTTTTTTTTATCTTGAGATGGGGTCTTGCTAAATTATGCAGGCTGCCTCTGGCTTCCAAACTTTGATCCTCCTGCCTCCACCTTCAGAGTCCCTGTGATTATAAGGCTTGAGTCACCACATCAGACCTGTTCCTCCTTTTTATTTAAGTCCAGAGAGTTAGACTACTCAAACTTAGATTCTTACTTTTTAGTGATCATTAGCAGATGCTGTGAAGTATTCGTGGACAGGTGGAAGTGGAGACCATATAAGCCTTCACATCTGTGTCCTACTACTTACAGAGTCACTGTGGTCAATTTGTGTCTAATCAGTTGATTACACAGTAATTACCACATAATTACATTTTGACATTTCAGAGCATTTAATCAGTTTAGAGATTCTATTTTTTTGGGGGGGTGTGGTTAATTTAGAAAATTTTATGTACCACCAAATAGGTGTCAAGTTTTTGAGCTTTATTCTCAAGCTTATATTTTTATCTATGCTTTGTGGGTTACAGAGAGTTTCTTAGTTCCTGTTCTCTAGAATTTGTCATCTTTTTAGAACTACCTTTAAAAGACTACAACTAAATTTTTGACAAGAACATAAACTTTCAAATATTGAATTTTGTGTTTTGTACTTATTTGTAAGTGAATTTTACTACTGGAAGGAAATTGGTGAGTACATGAGTTAAGATAATGTGTACTTAAAGAGTGTAATCTTCTGTAAAATTTGCTTTTAAATGTTATACTAAATATTACATCATCATTTAGTAAGACAAAATGTTGAAATGAGAGTTTTTTAAATAGAATTTTAATACTTCATGGAAATGAGTGACAATAAAATGAGCAAAATAGAATATTAATGGTTACTCTGACTGTTGAGTGAAGGTTAGTTGGAATAGGACATCATTGTGATAATACTTCACTGCTTCTTGGAAACGCTGTCCTAGCTAGAGAAAAAGAGCTTTTAATACAGAAAGGCAATGTCAAGTTTTTGACTTCAGTGTAAGGTCTTTAATACCTTTTTATGCCAAATATATTTTGATTTAATTAATTAATACATTTCTATTGATTGATTGATTGTGGTGCTGAGGTTTGAACTCAAGACTTTGTACATGTTAGGGAAGTGTTCTGCCACTGAAGTTACACCCCTAGCCTGTATTTTCTTCTAAATGAACTTGTTTGTTTTAACAAGAAAGAAATATTTATTCCTGGTTTACATATTTTCAAAGGAAAGGAATATGCTGGTATCTGACTTTTAATCATAGCTTTGGTGGAGGCCTGGAGATAAACGTTTAGCACGCTGACCCTGGCCATTGCCTAGAGACGCACGTTATTGGAAATTGTAGGAGTTCCTTCTGTCAATCAGTTAATAACATTTGAGTACTTCATACTGTCCCCCAAACCTGGGAGGCATTGTAAGGATTATAGAAAAGTCACCATTACCTGTTATTTGGCAGATATTTCTATAAAATCCGGTTTTGAGGGTACCTAGGTGACAAAGTGTATCCCAAAATGAGCAACTTTAACAGGATAGCTGGGGTGAGATTGTGTTAATATAAGCACTTTAGCTATTTGTTGGCTAGTCTTTATATATAGTTGTTATTGTTAGGTGCCGTCGAGTCGGTATCCAACTCATAGTGACCCTCATAGGGTTTTCAATGGCTGTTTCGGGATTGCCTTGGGAGTGGGTTGCCAGGTCCTTCTCCCATTTTTGCGGTGCTGGGAATCAAACTCGGGACCTCAGAGACTGCAGCGCAGCACTCTACCAACTGGGCTAACCTAGCCATATATATATATATATATTCTGTATCTATATCCTTTTCTGTTTTTATACTTTAAGACCTTCTGGGTCCTTATATTTTAGCTGAGTATTAAACAGCATACAGCTGGGCTTTAATTTATATCCAATCTGACAACCTTTATCCCACATAAAGGGCCCCTGTATCAGCCCCACTATATTTAAAATCCAGAACTGTTCCACCAATGCAGACTCTCTGTGCTTCCCCTTCATGGCCTCAGCCACCCACCTCTTTCCTCCTTTCTCTCTAACCTCTGGCATCCACTCACCTGGCCTCCCTCTCCATAATTTTATGCCAAGAATTTTGCATAAATGGAACCTTACAGTGTGCCACCTTCTGAGGTGTCTGTTCACTCAGCTTCATTTCCTTGGTGTCCAGTCATGTTGGCCAGTGTTGCAATAGTTCATTCCTTTTATTGCTGAGTGGTGTTCCATGGTAGGAGTGTCCCAGCTTGTTTGACCATTAGCACCTTAAGGGACTTTGGGTTGTTTCCATTTGGGTTGGTGCAAGTAAAGCCGCTCTGAACATTCCTGTACTGGTTTTCGAGGGAACATGTCTCCATTTCTCGGGGATAAGGGCCCAGAGTACAGTTTCTGGCTTATGTGGTGGTTGCATGTTCATTTTTTAAAGGAACTGCTACATTCTTCCAGATGGGTGAGTGACCCAGTTCCTCTGTCCCTCCCCATCATTTGGTATTGGCACTGTTTTCATTTTAGCCATTCTGAGAGTTGTGTAATGATAACTCATTGTGGTTTTAATTAGCATTTTAGTTAATGGTGGAGATCTTTGCATGTGCTTACATGTCATGTAGCTGGAGTTTAGCAGTTGGTAGAATGCCACTCTGCTGTCTCTGAGAACCCTGGTTTGATCCTCAGCACCGCAAACACAGGAGAAGGACACGGCAACTCACTCCTGAAATAATCAGCCATTGAAAACCCTATAAGGGTTGCTATGAGTTGTTTATAACTGGACAACACCTAAGAAAAAACAACAATATGTCATCTATATATCCTCTGATGAAATGTCTGTTCATGTTTTTTTTTATCGTTTTCTAATTAGATTTTGTTTTTTCACTGTTGAAATTTGAAAGGTTTCTTTTTCTGTATTCTAGATACAAGAAGTTCTTCAGGCCTGTAGTCTTCAGATGTTTTCTCCCAGTTTGTAGCTTGTCTTTTTTTCTCTTTGCAATACTAGGGAATTGAACACAGGGCCTCATTCATTCTAGGCAAGTACCTTACCACTGAGCTGCATCCCCATCCTGGCCCTCCCCTATTTTTATTTTTTATTTTGAGACAGAGCCTCACTGGGTTGCCCAGGCTACCTCTGTCCTTGAACTTGTTATCCTCGTGCCTCTGCCTCTGGAGATGCAGGGATTCCAGGCATGTGCCATAGCAGCCAGCAGCTCTTTTCATACTCCTAGAAAACATCCTTCACAGAGCAAAGTTTTTAAGCAGGGCCTCAAACCCAAGAAAAATTGGGTGTAGGTTTAATACATTAAAACACAGAGGATTTGGATTGGGTTCAGGTGTCTACTGTTGGTCCTCTTATTCAATGGCACTGGATGGTATGGTGTCAGTGGAAGATCATTCAAGGCAACCTTATTCCCTGCTAGTCTACTGTGAAGCCCCCTGAGGGGGCTGTGCTGGGAAGCTGGTCCCATTGAGGTCCCCTGCTGTGAGCACTCATCTCTGAAGCTTCCTAGAGGGATACCCTGGGCTATCCATACATGGCAGGTGCTGCTTGACACTGGCCCTTCAGCTTGGCTGAGGAGAACTGTATACTGAGTTGGAGCCCAGAGAGACTAGTCCAATAGAACCAGGAGCAGAAACCCCTTCCTTCTGCAGTATCCTTCCACTGCCTTCTCCTGATAAAACCTCATGTTGGGATAACTCCCCATGGAGGAATATTTGCCAACTTCTGTTCCATTTTCCCAGAGCATGCAAGGAATTATAGATTTGGAGCTGGGAACCCAAACATTGATAACCCATCCTAGATGCCAGCTTCAGAGAGATTCAGGTCATAGAAAAATATACCAAATGATACCATTAGATACAGTCAGCAAAATCTAGAATGTGGGATAGACAGCGTAGTTCCTTGAATAAATAAATTGAAAGGAAAAAAATAGAAATGGAAGGCAAAAATTGGATTAATAGAGACTGAAAGGCATGTGTGGACCTTGTTTGGGTTCTCATTTTAATGAAATAAATACAAAATATTTTTGTGTGTGTGACAATAGGGGAAATTTGAACACACTGGTTATTTGATACTAAGCTTTGATCATTTTTTGAGTATGATGATATTGTGATATTATACAAAAGTATATTTTAAATAACTCATCTTTTGGAGATACATGCTTAGATATTTATAGATGAACCAATACAGTATATGGGATTTACTTTAGTAATTATTTTGTTGCTTTTATGTTGTAAAAGATCTCAAAGAATGTGAGAATTTTCACATTCATTCTTTTTTATTTACAGAGAATGAAAGTTATTAAGTATGCAGTAGCCCTCTACCTTAGCTGTGTACAGAAGTTATCAATCATGAACAATGATCTGTCTTTAAAATAATGTAATTTTGAACCTTGTTCCTGGGTTTTGTTTATAATGAGCTGTTAGAAATTTATGATGATGATAACTGGCATTTACTGAGACATATTCTGTGGCTACACTCATATGCACATATTTTGACTTGGTAGTTTATGATGTGAACAGAAGTATCTTGTGCTTTATGGAGTAGTTGATACTGTGTCATGGAAGGAAAGAAAATCAGTTATCATTTTTAGCAGTCTTGTTGACAGAGACATATGTTTTCTACCCACAAGCCTGAATATGTATTCTTGTGACGTGTTTACTATTTCCATAAACCATGGTATTCATAAACATTTCAGAAATGTCACTTCTGTAGTATTTATCCTGTGTTGCTTATTCATAGCATAATCTGAAATTACATATTCTTAGAAATTTTTATTAGAACTGTACATTCCTAAGAGACAGTATTTTAGAGATCAATACTTTTACTAACTCCTGAAATTTTTGAAATAAAAGTCTTTTATGGTCAATTTTCTGGCATTTCTAAACTCTGTGTGAGTTCACTCAGATTCATTTCATAGCTAGAAGTAACATTAAAAATTACAGAGTTCAAATGACATGACATAGGTAAGAAAATTGGGCATTTAACAGTATTGATGCTTCTGGGTGGAAGGAAGTGCTGAAAAACAGTGAGTAGATTGTGTTCTTTATTAAATTTATCAACATTTTTTTAACTTTTGAGGTATTTTACTAAATAGCTATATGCAGCTCATTCTTCTCCCTAAAAATGCAAGGTGCTTTTCTTTGTGTGTGACGCTATAACTACCAAGAAGTGTAGACTCCCTCAGATTACACCCCACTTGCAAGCTAATGAGTTAGTTGGTCACAGTTTTGTGGATACTAGAGCAAGACATGAGACTCCTGAGTCAAAAGATGGACAAATTGTTCCTCATAGCACTAGCTAGATGATAAGCATTTAGGATCTCATTTTCTTGGAATGCTGTGAAAAGAATGAAATGCCACTTATGGGCAGCATGAGAGAAACCTGGAGCTTATGAATCTCACATTTTGTGTGATGGCAAGGAAATGCCCTGGACTGTAACATCTTTAGCAACCCTTTTGTTCTAGATTCGACAATGCCTCTGTCCCACAAACTATCCTTTAAAAAGCTAGCTTGGAGCGGAAACAGCATCTCACAAGACAAACAGAAACAGTGAATATTTCACTTGCAAGACATGCAGAAACACGAGAGACTCTCAGAGAATTAACTCCCAATAGCATCTACACCTGTTTCTGTACTGTCTTGGCGCCTGAGGAATTTTCACATGAATACTCTGTCAACCACTTGGACTAATCAGATCGACAAGAGACTTAGTCCAAATCTGTTCAATTTGCCTCATAAAGATCTAACTGAAGGCACTGTCAATAGTACTCCAAACAGAAGGATGAGGCCACCTTAAGATAGGACATTGGTAACAGCTGAAGAGTCAGTGAAAGTACAGCAAGGTTCATCAAGGCATAATGGTGGCAAGAGGTTGAAGAGAGGTACACATTGTCTTCTGTCAAGTATTAGTCCTCCTTCAGGGGACTTAAGAGAAAACAGATTTGACTGCCAAAGATATTGAACATGAATGTGCCCTCATAGTCTCATGAATTTTTACTAGGAAGGTCCTTGTAGATCATGAGTTGTTCCCCCCCCCCCCGCCCCGGTACTGGGGGTTGAACCCAGGGCCTTGTGCTTGCATGCTTTGCAAATGCTGGACCCCTGAGCTGCACCTGCAGCCCATTTTTTTACTTTTTGAGACAGGGTCTTACCAAGTTACACAGATTGCTTCTGGTCTTGAACTTGTGATCCTTCTGCCTCCACTGTGTACCACCGCACTGGCTTGATTGTGAGGGTTTATCAGCCCCTCTTCTAGTGTAGATGTGATACCCTCATAGTCAGGCTGTTAGAGAAAGAGTAAGGCTTCTGACTTGGTAACCAATAGGATTCCATCCAAGGGAGCTATGGAAGTCAGAAGGCACAAAATCCTATCCTGCCCCCACCGCACCCATGGCAAATAGCCCTCAGGGGTTACGTTTGGTCCCTAGGTGCTTGTGGGATGGAAAAGGAGGTGTTGGGAATGCCTAAGGCAGCACACCAAGGTTTGTTAGTCTGTGCATCGGGTTGTCTTGTAGTAAGTATGACCACAATAAGTGAATTCTGTTACCAGCAACTGAATTCAGCACACCATGATGCTATGCAAGCCTCTAAATCCTGTTAATCCTGCAGCCGTAGCCTTGTGGTATCTGATCCCGTCAGGTCTTGGAAGCTAAGCAGGGTCGGGCCTGGTTAGTACTTGGATGGGAGACTGCCTGGGTACAATTTGATCAAAATTGTTTCCAGGTATTCCACATTTTTTCAGTCATCATAACCTTGCTAAAATTTCTGCCCACAAACTTTTGTGTTTCTCATGATTGATTCTTACTCTACTACTCTTTGATTCTCCCTCTGTAAAGAGTTTTATAGAACAGCAGAAAGTTCTTACATGTACAACCAGGCCACTATATCAGAATTTTTTTTTGGTCATCTTTTCACTTTTATTTCTTAGGAAGTGCATCATTTGATCTTCAGACCACTTTTGCTCTGCTGATTGTTTTGACAGGTTAACATTATTATTATTTTTTTTACTATATCTGTATATGTACATCTTGATTTTTCCATAATGGAAACATATGTGAGATTTCTTTTATTTTTTCCCAGTACCTTTTCTTCTTGCCCCCTTCCCTTTTCTTTAGGCTATTATCTTTCCCTATATAAATACCTTCTACTTTCATGACCTATATGTAGTTTAAGGTTCTTATATCTCCAATTTATTTTCATTTGACTCAACACACACACACACACACACACACACACACACACACACACACACAAATGCAGAAAACCAGGTTTAACATCAAGCTTATATTAGCTGATGTATTCTGTTCACTGATTATTTTAGATTGATACAGTGCACATTAAGAGATTAATATGCCATGTCTGTAGTTTAGAATAGAATATAAATTAGTTATAATACAAAAATCCAAAATCACAGATATTACTTACTTACAGTTGGATATCTGCTCTATATAGTCTGAGCAAAATTATTTCTTATTTTTCTTCAAATATCAGCATTTGTAGAATAATGATGCACTAAGTCTTATCTTTGTGTGAAGTTATATTTATCCCCTATGAATTTTTAAATCAAAATATGCAGATTCTTTTGAATTATCAACATACCCAGAGTTTAGAAATAACCTATTTTTCCAGTGTACCTGATTTTTTTAAGATTTAATATACCTTTCTATTGAAAATTTTATCATAGATATTATTGTAGATTAATATTTTTAAGTAGAAGCCATCTAAATACAGAATTCTGAGGCATGCCAGTAATTGTTCTATTTCTTTTCAGTTGGCATTTATTGAGCTTCTACTTCGTGTTCTATTTTCTGTCATGCTCTCAGAAAGAAGCAAAGATGCTTCTGTTCTGGAGACACACTTTTCTTGCTCCTTTTCCACAGGTTCTTAGAGACATATTTTTCTGCCGTATTTTAACTTCTTTGAGATTGAGATGGTGCCTTTTAATTCCTTTTGGACCCAGCTGGATCCAGCCCATAGCGACACCATGTACAACAGAAGGAAACACTCCCTGACACTGTGCTGTGCCTGGCACAGTGTCAGTGCTTCTCTGCTATCCGTCGGGTTTTCAATGGCTAATTGTTTTGGCAGTGAACTATCAGGTCTTTCTCCCATTTTTGGGGTGTTGGTGATCAAAACTGGGGCCTCAGAGGATGCAGAGCAAGCACTCTACGAACTGAGCACTTGTTGTTGTTGTTAGGTGCCGTCCAGTCGGTATCTGACTCATAGAGACCCTCATAGGCTTTTCAATGGCTGACTGTTTCGGGATTGCCTTGGGAATGGATTGCCAGGTCCTTCTCCCATTTTTTCGGTGCTGGGAGTTGAACTTGGGACCTCAGAGACTGCTGTGCAGTTCTCTACCAACTGAGCTAAATCCCAGCCCCCAACTGATCACTTAGAGAAGTGATAATACCACAGAAAAGAGCATTAGGTCTTTTGGGATACAAATTGTGGGAAGGCAGACACAGAGAATCTAAAGGTAGTAAAATCCCATGTGTCTATCAGCTTGTGCTGTGGGGCCTTGCATTTTGCTGTGATGCTGAAGGCTATGCCACCAGTATTTCAGATACCAGCAGGACTATCTATAATGGGCAGACTTCAGCTGAGCTTCCAGAATAAGACAGACTAAGGACAAGGACCCAGCAACCTAATCCCAAAACAATTAGCCATTGAAAACCCTATGAATAGCAGAGAAGCACTGTTAAATATAGTGCTGAAAAATGAGCCCCCAAGGCTGGAAGGCATTCTAGAAATGACTGGGGAAGTTCTGCTTCCTCAAAGTAGAGTCAACCTTAATGACAGGAATGGAGTAAAGCCCCTGGGACCTACTTTTGCTGATGTGGCATGACTCAAAGTGAGAAGAAAGATAGTGTGTGCAACAATGGCCTCAAACATAAAAAGATAGTGTGCACAGCTCAATGTTGGGTAGTGTTTCATCCCGCTGTACTTTAGGTTTCTATAAGTCGGACCAACTCCATGTCACCTAACAATAACAAAGGTTGTAAAGGCTGGTTGGTAAAGCTGTTAGGTAGATTTCTCTGGTACCATCTTCCGGCTATCAAGGACCCAATGTCTTCTGTGGTGATTAGCCTTTTTTCTTTCCTCACAGAGAAAGAAAAAGACACCACTCTAAATTAATGTCTTATTTTAGGAAAATGGAGAAAGGGCAGAGAGCTTTTCTTGAATATACTTCTTTCCAGTGGCCTTCCACTCAAATAATCCTTAGACCAAGGTGGCATAATTTGGAGTGCATATTCTTGTGCTCTCAGATTCTTTTAATTTTCCCACCTCTGTGTTTTTTGTTTTGTTTAGTTTTTCTTTTTGTAATACTGGCAGTTGAATCCCAGGGCCAAGTCTTTGTGCATGCTCAGCGAGTGCTGCCCACTGAGCTGCATCCCCAGCTCCTTTTTTATTTTTTAATTTGAGTCTTGCTAAGTTGCACAGGCTGCCTCTGGCTTTGAATCTGTGATCCTGCCCCAACCTCTTGAGTAGCTGAGATTACAGGCATGTGCCATGGCGTGCAGATTATTTTGGGCATCTTCAGAGATTCCTGGGCAGCATGTTATTTTGCTGGGCACTCAGAGTTTGTTCATAGATTCTGAGAATCTGTCATGTAGTCTTTCCTGAGTGGTTCTAAATGAACCATCACAGATGTCCTGAGATTTGTGTTAAGTGTAATCATAAATAGAAAATCAACATGGATATAGAAAGGGCAGCCTACAGGTTGAGCACAGAGACTTTGGTATGATAACATCTGGCTTTGTTCTGCAACCTAGTAATGTGACCTCAGGCATGTTACTTTCTTTTCTAAGCTTTAGTTTTCCCTTCAGCAAAATGGATTGGGCAATAATAGGCCTGCAGCCACACCACTCTGACATCCGATCCTGTCTGATCTCTAAAGCTAAGCAGGGTCAGGAGTGGTTAGTATTTGGATGGGAGACCACCAGGGAACACCAGGTGCTGTAGGCTTGGGAGAAAGACCTGGAAACCCACTCCCAGAAAACAATCCACCATTGAAAACCTACAAATAGCAGAGAAGCATCAACAATACTGCTTTGCCTATTGCTATGAGTCGGACACCAACTTGAAGGTACCTAACAACAACAACAACAACAACAGGATTTTAGTGTGACTTGTAGGGTTTAAAGAGTACATATATAATACTTTGATTTCTAATTTTTATTTCTTTTTAACTTTATATATATGTGTGTGTGTATGTATATATATATATATACATATATATATACATATATGTATATATATATATACATATATATATATATACATATATATTATTTTTATATTAGATGCTACTTACTGAGCATCTCCTCTGTTTGGGGCAGTAGGATACATAAGTGAAAAGACAAAAATTCTTCACCCCGTTTATCTTCCTTCCTAGGGGTGGAGAATCTCAGTACTTGATGCACAGTGATAGTATATAAGGAGTTATTGTAATACCATTTATGTAACAGTGGATTACTGTATAGTAAAACAGTAGCATTTTATTATTCTCTCTGAGTTGCTAGTAACTGGGGAAATGGGAGTTCTAATGAGCTCCTCACTCGCCACTACCTATGGCTTCTGCTTCATAAGTGCTCAAAGAATGGACTTGCCAAGAGTTTCAAATGACAGCTTACTGTGTTGGCACTTATTATTCAGACACCAATGAAATAAGGTCCTTGTCTTTTACACTCATGAGCAGATTTAGCTTTAATCTGTTTCCTTTAGACTTCATTCATAATTTTATTCACAAACTCCTTTTAGGTTGTTAGAAGAGTCTGTAATTTCAGACTCTTCTGGCTGCTGAGTCATAATGTTGAAGAGTATTAGTTGATTAGCCAGAAAAAGATAAGAATGATTTCATTTTAATTCCAGGGTGTCAAATCTAAAGAAGACGTCATATCCTTACAGCTATCTGGAACAGCTTGACATTGTTCTTAGCAATAAAGCCAATAATAGCCATATCAAAATGGAGATTTAAAATAATTCTTTGAGTCTTCCATTTGAAATTGGGGAGAACAGGAAGCTGGAAATTCTTTTTTAAAATGGCATAAAGTATAGCTTCCTATGTGATTACCCACTCTCTCATGTGCTTTCCCACTGACATTACCTTTTGCCTTTGGCCTGGATCGTTTCCAGGTATATATGTGAGTAGAGAATTGTGGTGAGGCAGAATTCAGATGGCAACATTCCAGGCCTTGGCAGCTACAAGTGTTTTTGCTTATTAACTGGCCCTGAATGTCTTAGAGTACCTTATTTTTCCCCCTTGAGATTCAGTATCTGTCTTTATAAGAATGTTATGGAAAGAAATAGAATTCAGCTTGTAGAACTGGACCTTGTGGTTCATTAAATGAGGGACCTATCTATTGAACCTGTTATAGTTTGTTATCTGTCCCTCCATTTGTTTGTCTACCTTTCTATCTGTACTAACATTGTATTTCTGTTCATACAGGGTATAGTGTCATTAAGAGCAACTTTGTAAGATATGAAAAGTCTTCATTTTTCCTGGTACTTGGGGGTTAGACCTAGGACCTTATACATACTAGGTCAGTGCTCTACTCCTGAGCTCCACCTTCAGTCTCTTTTTCAGATACCAAATGCCAGTGTCTTCATCTTGGTCTTTCTGGCCTCTAAAACTGTAAGATTATAATTTTTTAAACAAAATTTCCAGTCTGTGGTATTCTGATATAGTAGCATGAATAGACTAAGACTATATACATTTATTATATGTTGTTGTTGTTGTTGTTAAGTGCTGTCGAGTTGGGTCCTACTTATAGTGACCGTATGTACAATAGATGAAACACTCCCAGACACTGTGCCATTGTACCTGACATTCTGCCATGCCCAGCACTATTGTCAATGCTTATTTGCCATTCATAGGTTTTCAGTGGCTAATTGTTTTCAGGAGTGGGCTGGCAGGTCCTTCTCCTAAATCTATAGTACCTGGTATTCCCCAGCGGTCTCCCACCAAGTACTAACAAGGCTGACTGTGTCTAGCTTCTGAGATCTGATGAGATTCGACACTAGGGGCCTATGGCCACAGGCTTTATTATATGTAGAAGCACACATGTACAATGTATATATATACATGCTACATATATATAATTTCATAACTTTATTATGAAATTAATTTTGGTGTATGGTAGTAGGTAGAGAATTGATTTATCTGCAGTATTCTTCTAAGAAGGATATTCCTTCATTTTCCTTGTTGAACTACTATTAATTTGATGTATCTCTGCTTATTTCAGTGCTGTAGCTATTGACATTAAAGGTTCATTATTAATGATGTTAAAATTCTTTATAATTTTTTTTTTGTAGTACTGGGCCTTGAACCCAGGGCCTCATGCTTGCATGCTCTGCAAGTGCTGGACCACTGAGCTGCACT
>VMDO01006746.1:0-62146 GCA_007922755.1 Pedetes capensis
GACTGGCTTGATCTGTTTCAGATGCTGTTGAGAGTAGTTTAGCAAATTTCAGGCAGGATCAGGGAAGTGGGGCCTGGAGGCGGGGAACCACTGAGGCAGGGTAACCAGTTGGGTTCCCTGGGTTTCTGCTGAGACCGCCCATGCTTCAAGGAAATTAGATAGTGACCTCATTGCCAGGCAGACATGGCACCTCACCTGATCAGATCTAGGTAGAAACAACAGAGTGGGCCTCCCAACTCCTTAAGAATTTGCAATAAAAGACCTTGGCTAACACATTCCCATGGCTACTGGACAGGACCCCTTTCATCTCTCCTGGTAAAGGCTTTTGTCTAACTTTTAGTAAAATTTATGTTCTCACTTGCCTTTGCTATCTGTGCATTTATTCCTGGATCCTGGACCCAGGAGCCTGGAGCCTGAAACTGTGGTCTCCTGTGATGACTCCAAGTGACCTTGGGCTCATTATTATCTCATTATAGTGATGAAAAGCACACCCAGTGGTGCTAAATTAGAGAAGAAAAGAGGTGGCACTCTGATCCCGGGAAATCTCCTGTCTGTGAAAAGCTCTGCTAACAGTGTGATAGCAGGCCTAGGTCACTTCAAAATCAGTCTGGTTCCTGGAAACTAGCCCTCAATAGAAGCTGATAAGGGCAGATGAGTCATGAGATGGCTGGGCCTGCAGAAGGGCTGAATTAAGAAGAATGTGGGGGCACTAGATAATTTTGTAAATGGTCGCTAGGTAACTTTGTAAAAGGTCAAATTCAGGGAATTCCTGCCAAGGGCTAAACTCTGGGAAACTCCAACTTACTCTGTACTTTGTACCCCCACCCTTTTACTGTAAAAAAAGTTTCTACTTCTGTAATTCTGCTTCTCCGCCCCTACCCTATAAAGCCCCTAAACATTGTGAGTTGGATGCTGCTTTCTGAAAGTCCACTCCCCGGACTGAAAGTAGCCTGCAGCCTGGTCTAAATAAACTTTTCTGCTCCCTATCAGTTTGTTTGTGTCTTGGAGTATTTTTCTGGGGTCAAGCCGCTGGGCACAACAAAATAACTAGCCAAAGTAATAGAAGTCTCTCATATTCTCATTAATTTCTAGCACCAAGTTAGATTCACTTGCCACATCAGAATCTTTGGAAGCTTTTAAGAATCCAATGCCAAGTCAGATGTGGTGGCACATGTGCCTTTAGTTCCAGGAGGTGGAGGCTGGAGGATTGTAGGTTCAAGTCCAGAGAGGCAGCCTGCTTAATTTAGCGAGACCCTGTCTCAACATTCAAAGTAAAAAATGGGCTGGTTCAACTCCCCAGGACTGAAAAAAAAAAAGAAAGAAAAAAAGAAAGAAAAAGAAAGAAAGAAAGAAAAGAAAAGAAAAGAAAAAGACAAAGAAAGAAAAGAAAAGGAAAAAAAAAAATCCCAAGGCCACACATAGACCAATTAACGTACAGTTTCAAACTTATTTTTCCTGGGTGCTGGGGGTGGAACCCAGGGTCTCGCGCATGCTTGGCAAACTCTCTGTCACTGAGCTTCACTCTCGGGCCAACTTTACTTTTCAAGCCCCCAGGATGGGTGCCATCCGGCGCTCAGGACGGAGACCCCCAGGTTTTTGACCGCTCAGACTACCTTTCCCAGAGGCCTCCGCGGCCACTTCCACTTCCGGCCCATGGCAGGGTCCGCCCTGGGTGAGCGTGGCCAGGCAGTGGCTGGCACCGCTCTGGGCGGCAGCGGGCCCTCTGGGCAGTGTGTGCCCCAGTTCCCCGGGGTGGCCCCGGGGTTTGGCTCATCACCAAGCACCAGGCTAGTGCCCAGCCCGACGTGGCACCCCTGGCTTGACTGTCCACCCGTGCTGGCGACTGTGCTTGGGTTGCCTGGAGCTACGCCGTGCCCTTCCTTCCTGACCATACCCACCTGTCCTGTCCACCGACCCTTTTGGGGAGTAGGGCCGGCCAGTGAAAGGCAAGTTCTCGCCAGCGGAGGCCTTGGAGAGACTGCGACTTCTCATACTTTCTCCGCAGGACATGGAGCCACGTCTTCATATTTCCTTCCTTCTTAGACTGGCTTCCTCAGGACTCTCTGCCCTTAGCTGGTACAGCGAGCCTGCAGCCATAGCCCCCTGGCGTCTGATCCCGTCAGATCTCGGAAGCTAAGCAGGGTAGGCCTCCTTAGGCCTTGGATGGGAGACCGCCTGGGAACACCAGGTGCTGCAGACTTGGGAGAAGGACCTGGCAGCCCACTTCCAAAACAATCAGCCATTGAAAATCTTGGGAGTGGCAGAGAAGCACTGACAATAGTGCCGGGCATGGTACAGTGTCGGGGCATATTTCGTTCTGTTGTACGTAGGATCGCTATGAGTTGGACCTGACTCTGCGGCACCCAACCACCACCACCTGGTAGAACAGTTCAGGGTACAGTTGGCTCCAACACTACCAAAAGGCCAGATCCAGGCCAGTTAGGTTTTTCCTTTTCCTGAGGAATGGCAGTGCGTTTCAGTGTGGTGGGAGTTATTGCCCTTGACCTGAAGAGGCCCCTGCCCTAGGGACCAAGCTACTTGAGCCCATCCAACGTTCTCACTACTGTCATCCCTTTGTTTCCTCCTGCACCTCTTAGGCTGTCACTGACCAGATAGACGAGGCCACCTACGCTCTCCAGAGTGCTAGGAGCTGAAAACTGCTTTAAACTCACAGAAGACCGAAAGGGCACATTCTGTTTATAAATACCTCCGTTAAGTTACTGAATGGTGCTCAGGGCCGGTGACATTGATAGCTTGACCTTTAGTGTGTACAGTGGTGGGGTGGGATGGTGGTCACTTTAGCTTTTTTTGAAGAATAAATGAAATTTGCTAGTCTTAGTGGAGTGAATAGGGAAGGCTGCAGCATGCCTGAAGGTGTTATGGTGGATCTCTGGACAAATGGTCGCTTGAGAGCTGAAAACACCTGTGGTCTGGAACATTAAGCAGGTATTCATCTTCATGCTGGCGAAAAGTGTATGATGAAGGATTTTGAAAAGTTCAGATGAAGTGATCAGCACTTTGAAAGGAATGGATATTTGAATACTTATACCAATAATGGTAATAAAGTTTTAAAAATTAGATTATTTGCATTCCTACTGCTTTAACAAATCAAGTTACTTCATTTAAACCATCTATGCATATGTGTTTTTAGGCTTTAAGAGTTTTTGCTAATTTGTTTCACTTTTTATACCTGCTTTTTATACCATATCCTAAACCAGCTCTGTGACCTTGAGCAGATTCTTTCAACTCTGACACACAGGGCTGAGGATATAACTCAGTAGTAGACTACATGCTTAGCATGTTTGAGGCTGTGGGTTGGAGTCCCAGTACTGTGAGACAAAATAAAACAAAAACACCTAAACCAGACACAGTAATACTTTATACCATTTTGGTGAAAATTCAGATGATATTGTATCTTGTTGTTAGGTGCCGTGGATTCATGTCTGACTCATAGCACCCCTTATAGGGTTTTCAATGGCTGATTGTTTCAGGATTGCCTCGGGAGTGGATTGTCATGTCCTTTTCCCATTTTTGTGGCGCTGGGAATCGAACCAGTGACCTCAAACACTGCAGAGCGGGGCTCTACCAACTGAGCTAAATCCCAACCCTGATATTGTATCTAGTACATATTAAGTTGCTATTATGGAAAGCAATTAAATTTTTTTCTTTCTTTTTTTAAAATATTCTGACCCAGAGTCGACCATACTTTCTGTGAATTCTAGGAGAAAGCTAATTATCACTTTACATGTCTTCTAGAGCTTCTATTCATTTGATGACTGCACAAATCCTGAACTTTATTTGTTTGTTTGTTTGTTTATTTTTGTAGTTCTGGGGATCAAACCCAGGGCTAGGGATTGAGCCCAGTGCCTGGCTAGTGCTTTAGGCTAAGGAGACAATGACCTCAGTTGTCCCCACCCTCCTGGAGCTCATGCTAGAGAGGATATTGGTCGATGAAGACAAACTTCCTGCAGATAGTGAGACATCATATGAAGAAGAGTGCAGCAGGTCACCAGGTAGAGTTGTAGAGGCTGGGGTAGAGGAAAGAGAAGACCTTTCTGATGAAGCAGCATGAGCAAAGACTGATGAAGGTAGGGTGAGGTGGTGCAGGGCCCTAGTGAGGGAGCATGGCTGGCATATTGCAAGGCCCTGAGGTGAGTGGCAAGGTCTGGTCAGAGGCGGGGTTGCAGGCCCCTCCCCCAGGTTTCCAGCTTCCTGTTCCATGAACATCATCTGAGCCCCAGAAGCTGGGCTTAAGCCTCTTGCCTCCCAGGTCCAGGAAAGGCAACCTGGCCTAGGGTTCAGGGCCTGGGTGTAAACAGTGGATTTTGGATGAGCAGAATTGGGTTTGGCTTTGTAGGGGTCACTGACTTTTGAGGATATGGCTGTGGCCTTTACCCAGATGGATTGAGGATGTCTGGATGCTGCTCAGCAGGCCCTGTACAGAGATGTGATGCTGGACACCTATGGGAATCTGGTGTCTCTGGGTCAGGATGTTTCTCTTTGAGCTCAAAATTGCTCTGCTGGACAACTCTGTTTTCATAGGTACGTGGTTTGGGGTACTTACAAATCTTATGGGATCTTTCTTAAAGCATGGACTTAGAGGCTGGAGTTTATGTTCCTTCTATCCCTCTGAAAGATCAGTCACATAGAACATAAGATGGACAGCTTTGTCAGACAGGCAGGCTCAGCTCTTTAACTTTTCCATGTCAGGACTTAACAGGCCTCCAAACACAGAGGGCTCTCGTCTCTAAGGAGGACTCAATTTTCCTCTTGGCTTGCCTCGTCCAGTTTTGTTACACGATTTGGACATATGGTCCCATCCCCTAGGCCTCCCTCATCCAGCCATGCTCGCTACAGACCCTCCAGCTGATGTTGTGCCCACAGCCACAGGTGGTTTCCTTCTTTTTGTGAACAGGGCTTCTCTTTACCAAACCCAAACTAATCTCCCCAGTTGGAGGTGCAAGTCATTCCAGCAGGTACCTGTGTGGGCCAATGAGGCTGGGGCATTTCCAGAAGCAGCTGGATGCACAGAGCAGTAGGGGTGAGCCTTGGACAGAAGACTCAGCTGCATGTGCCATGTCCTTGCTGAGGGCTGGGGCACCTGACACTAGTGTCCTCTAGGGTTTTATGGGGTTTTTTCTTTTTCTTTTGGTGCTGGGAATTGAAGCCAAGATGTTGCACATGCTTACAGTTTCCTCTTTTAATGTTGCCTGCAGCCCTACCACTGTGACGCCTGATCCTGTCAGATCTTGGAAGCTAAGCAGGGTCTGGCCTGGTTAGTACTTGGATGGGAGACTGCTTGGGAACACCAGGTGCTGTAGGCTTGGTAGAAGGACTTGGCAACTCACTCCCTCCAAATAATCAGCCATCGGAAACCCTATGAATAGCAGAGAAGCATGACAATAGTGTTTCATCTGTCATACATAGGGTCACTTTGAGTCGGACACTGACTTGATGGTACCTAACAACAACTTGTAATGTTATCCTCATTTCAAATGACTTGTCATTTTCTCCACAATCTTTGGACTCCTGTGGGCAGCAGTTACCTTCATGAGGGGCTCAGGCCTATGACTTCCTGCCCTGAAATCTTCAATCTCTCTTTTCCTTCCATCCTTCTTCTCTCGTTTCCTCCTTCTTTCCTTTCCTTTCCTTACCTTCCCCTCCCTCCCTTCCTCCTTCCCTCCCTCCCTTCCTTCCCTCCTTCCTTCCTTCTTTCCTGCCTTTCTTCCCTCCCTCCTTCTTCTTTCCTCCTCTTGTCTTCCTTCCCTTGGTGGTGTTCTGGTGTTGGAGATTGAACCCAGGGCCTCACGCATTCTAAGCACATATTCTACCACTGAACTATGCCCCAACCTAATTGCTTCAGTTTTTCCCTCTGTTTTCTGGTATTTATCAGGTTGTCTTTATTTTTTTCTTTCATTTTCTTTTTAGTTTTATTTGTTTGTTTGTTTGTTTGTTTATTGATTGATTGATTGATTGATTGGTTCTGGGGGGGCCTCATGCATGCTTTGCAAGTGCTCTACCTCTGAGCTGCACTCCCAGTCCATTTTTCTTTGTGTTTTGAGACAGGGTCTTGCTAAGTTGCGTAGGCTGCCTCTGGCCTTGAAATCACTATCCTGGCTTTGCCTCCCATGTTGCTGGGATTATAGGTGTGTGCCACTGCACCTGGCTTCGGATTATTTTTTGTTTCTACTGTTTGTACATTCTTAATTCCTTCCAAATTTTTTTCATGGTTGGCTTAATGACTATATACCACTTTCTAGTGGCAGTGATAGATCCCAAATATAACAGTTTCCTAACTCATTTGGTAGAGCACTGCTCTATAGTCTCTGAGGTCCTGAGTTTGATTCCCAGCACTGCAAAAACGGGAGAAGGATAAACAATCAGCCATTGAAAACCTCAAGAGGGTCTCTATGAGTCAGAACTGACTCTACGGTGCCTAACAACAAACAACTATCAGGTAATTGCAATTTTTGGCACACAAACCGGCGGGGGAAGCATTTCATTGTTTTCCCTTTGCCTGTGGATTTTTTTTTTTTTTTTTTTCTGGTGGTGGTGCTGGTGCAGGAATCCAGGGCATTGCACATGCTAGGATTGCTCTGCCATTGAACAACGTCCCCAGGCCTTTTATTTCTTTTCTCTACTTTTCTTTGCTCTTCCCCCTATTTTTTTTCTGTGTATACTTTGCATATATTTTGTGTGCCATTTCTCTGTGTCAGAGTTCATCTCTAACTCTTTAAACATTAATGTTTATCTCACTTAAAATATTTGTCCTGCCAGTGTTCCTTCTTCTCAAACTGTTATTTTGCCTGTGTCATTTTCAGGAGACCTTTTATAATTGTGTTTCATGGAAAATGCCAATGATAAATAGTTTTGCTTTATGGGTGATGGGAGGATGTTTTTGAATGCTTTTGAAGTAATGCCTTTGATTCTTGCTGTGTTTAACTCCCCCACCCAAGATTCTTGCGTAGATTCTTTATACAGTAACAGCAGTGACTCAGTACCCCTTATTCCATGTCTTTCTGTTTTAACTATGGTTGTTATTTGAAATAAGATGTTTACAACTTAGAAGTAATAAAAACTAGCTGTTTCCTGTGATATTTTCTTCATCTCTTTAGAGGACTAGTAAATGCTTCTGCAAAGACATCACAGCCATTGTGTGTTAATGATTATTTTATTTTTTCACACATTTCCATTTTATACAAAAATGCAGTCTTCATAATCCGTTCTGATTATCCAGTTTCCTTCCTAAGAGGTATCCTGTATAAATTTCTCATGGAAAATTCCAGATACAATTTATGCTTTGTGCGAATATAAATGTATTCATTTTTAAAGCACTTGCTAGCATGATATTCTTTATCTTTTGTCACTCATTTTGGAAGTTATTTCACATAGTTGTATCCTTTAGAGCTGCCATTTTCTTTTTAATAGCTGCCTAGTGTCCCATTTTATGGATTTACTGTAATTTATGTACAGTTGCTTCTTGGTATCCACAGGGCATTGGTTCTGGAATAACCCATGCCCCATGCCTGAATCCTTGGATTCTCAAGTCCCTTATATAAAATGATGTGGTATATATACATCCTCCTGTTTACTTTAAGTTACCTCTGTATTACTCGTAATACCTAGTAAAATGTAAATGCTGTGCAAATAATTATTATGCTATTTTGTTTTGGAGAATAGTGACAAGAAAAAAGTCTGGGTACGTTCAGTATAGACACAGGTTTTAAAAAATATTTTCTATCTGCAGTTGGTTGGATTTATAGATGAGGAACCTGCAGCTATAGATGGGAAACTATAATCAGATCTCGCTAGTAGACTTGATAACTATGGACAGACCCAGGCACTATGGTGCATGCCTGTGATCCCAGCAACTCTGGAGGCTGCGGCAGAAGGATTGTGAGTGCAAGGCCAGAGGCAGCCTGTGCAATTTAGCAAGACCCCGCCTCAAAATAAAAAGCGAAAAAGGATTCAGGGTTACAGCTTAGTGTGAAACACCTGCCTTATCATATGCCAGGTCCTGGGTTCAACCCACTAATACTGCAAAAATATTTTAATACATATATAAATTTTTTTGGAAGTACTTGGGGGTTGAACCCAAGGCCTCACACATACTTTGCAGTGCTCTACACTGAGTTACACTTGCAACTCATTTTTATTTATTTATTTATTTATTTTTGAGTCAGGGTCTTGCTAAGTTACACAGGCTACCTCTGGTCTTGAACTTGGGATTCTTTTGCCTCTACCTCCTTAGTTGCTGGGATTATAGTTGCTAATTCATAATTTTAAGTGAATACCCTTGAAACTGGGCTGGGGCTTAGCTCAGCTGGTAGAGTGCTGCTCTGATCACTTGGAGGCTCTGGGTTTAATCCCCAGTACCCGACATGGGAGAAGGACCTGGCAGCCCACTCCCAAAACAATCCTGAAAACCAATCAAGTCATTGAAAACCCTATGAAGAGCAGAGAAGCACTGAATAGTGCCAGGCATGGCACAGTGTCAGGGAGTGTTTCATTCTGTTGTACCTATAGTCGCTATGAGTCAGACCTGACTCCAGGGCACCTAGCTACCTAATAACCCTTGTAACCAGCGTTTAGGCAACAAAATTGTTGTTGTTAGGTGCCCTCTAGTCGGTATCCGACTCATAGCGACCCTCATAGGGTTTTCAATGGCTGAGTGTTTCAGGATTGCATTGGGAGTGGACTGCCAGGTCCTTCTCCCATTTTTGTGGTGCTGGGAATTGAACTCTGGACCTCAGAGACTGCAGCACAGAGCTCTACCAACTGAGCTAAATAGAATATTAGAAATACTATGATAAGTCATATCTTCATCCTTCCCAATCGTTACCCATTTTCCTCCCCCTAAACTAACACTATAGTTTATTTTTGCCTGTTTTTGAAACTTGATATGAATGAAATCGTATTGTTTGTATTTTTTTGGTCTGGCTTATCCATAACATTTTGTTGAATTCATTCATTGTCATTCATTCTTTGCTATGGATCAATGGGCTTTTCTTTCTTTCTTTCTTCCTTTCTCTCCTTTCTTTCTTTCTTTCTTTCTTTCTTTCTTTCTTTCTTTCTTTCTTCCTTTCTTTCTTTTTTTCCAGTATTGGGGGTTGAACCCAGGACATTGTGCTTGCATGCTTTGCAAGTGCTATATCACTGAGCTGCATCCCCAACCCAATTTTTTTATTTTTTGAGATAAGGTCTCACTAAACTGTGCAGACTGCCTCTGGTCTTGAATTTGTGATCCTCCTGCCTCTGCCTTCCAAGTTGCTGGGATTACAGATATGTGCCACTGTACCTGGCTGATCAATGGTTCTTAAAAGTCTAGCATGCATTGTTGCAGGAAGCAAGGCTGACCAGAGAAAAGAATCACCCAAACACCAGCATTAATTAGAGGAAGAGTTCATTGCTGGCAGAGAAACAGCTGCATTTCAGGTGCCAAAAGACTGTGCTCCCTGAGTTATTCTCTCCTGTCCCTTATGTAGGACTTATAGACTAGTTGTCAAAGGGATCTGTGTGTTTCCCTCTGATTGGTTACTTTAAACGGTCTGCAGGTGTTACCTAGTAATCCACGCAGAAAGCAGAAAGTCCTTCACCACAAATCTTTGAAAAAACAACTTTTAGATATCAGGGGCTATGTCCATATGGGAAGAAACTTACTGCAGTTCCTCTATATTTGCAGAGAGGAGCTCCTGGCATGGAGCACAGTTGCATTTTTTACATTTTCTTTCAGTTCAGGAGTATTGGTTTGAAACAAAGATATCAACCCTAAGATAAAATCCTTAGGCTCAGTTCTGGAAGAGCAAACAAGAACTATTCTGACAGCCAGAGGCCTGGATTGGGAGGGCCTCCCTTCTCTCCCTGGATTGGGAGAGAAGAAGCAGTTGTAAATGTGAGACATTCGGGAATACTCAAGTATAACTTCTCCCTTACTAGCCAACAGAGAACCCACACTGGGGAGGAGCCACACAGGAGTGAGGGGGGTTGGGAAGCCTTTAGGAGCCATTCATCTCTCCTAAATCATCATAAAGATCATGGA
Organism: Pedetes capensis; assembly: GCA_007922755.1. Lineage (NCBI taxonomy): Eukaryota > Metazoa > Chordata > Mammalia > Rodentia > Pedetidae > Pedetes > Pedetes capensis. Next base: position 10,040 of record VMDO01006746.1, read on the forward strand.
GGCAGGCAGTTTTACAGATGTATTGAATGTAGGAAATTTCTCAAAAAGCACTGAACATTGATTAATCACCAGAGGATTCATTCTAGAGAGAAGCCCCATAAATGCAGCAAGTGTGGAAAAGCTTTCAGAAAGAACTCTGTCCTTTTAAGTCGTCAAGAGAATTCACCCTCCAGATGTAGATTGTGGGAAAGCCTTTGCTTAGAATGCAGCCCTCACGTGTCACGCAAGAATACATAGTGGAGAGAAGCCTTTTAAAGATATCGTGTGGGAAGCCTTCAGGGACAACTCAACTGTGTTGGAACCCCAGAAAATCCACTCTGGTGAGGAGCCATAATGAATGTGGAAGAGTCTTTTGGAAGAACTCAGCTCTCACTAGTCATCAAAGAATGCAACACAGAAGAGAAGCCTGTCACAATAGGATGTGTGGAAAGTCTTTCAGGTATGGTTCGTCCTTTCCCAGGCACCAGAAGGCTCTTAGTGCAAATTAACCTTCCCAGTGTAACAACTGTGGGAAAGCTTTGGTGAAGAGCTCAACCCTTATTGGACATCAGAGAATCCACACTGGAGAAAAACTACATCACTCCAAGAAATGTAGGAAGGCCTTTCTGCACAGCTCAGGGCTTATTGAACACTGAAGAAAAACTTCATAAAAGGTAATGTTTCCCTTGACCATCACAAAGGAGATGTTCAATAAATTATATATTTAATAGAAAATATACTGTGTACTTCTGTGGGGGAGAACTCGCTTTCCTCACTTTCACTTTTCTCAGCCACTTTCTTCCTGTTCTGAATAAAACTTTCACTTTTGTTTACCTTACATGACCTCCAGACTAATTCTTTGGTCTGTGAGGCCAAGAACCCAGCACTGAGGACACTACTCACCAGTATGAGAACACCCTCCACTGCTCCTGGTACCTGAATCCAGTATCACTGTGAAGATGACCTATACTTCTTAGTAGATCTTAATAAGTAGAAATGTTAAGTTAAAGGGTCAAAGTTGGATGAGGATGTTCATTGTAGTGTGGTTTGCACAGTAAAGTATATGAAGAACCCAAATGTGTATCAATGTGGAAATAGTTACTATCGAATGCTATGCGCCAACCAAAAAGAATGAGATATAGTTCTGAATACAGCAGTAGAAACGATACCCCTATGGTACCTTAGTTTAAAAAAGTAATTTGTTGGGGGTGGGGAATGTTGCTCAGTGGTAGAGTATTTGCCGAACATCCCCAGCCCTGAAAAATCAAATAAGAATTAAAAAAACCCCAAACAAATAAACAAAAAATCAAGTTGCAGACAATCTGTATTTTGTGGTCTTATTTATATTTTGAAAATGGAAAAATTTTCATATTTGTACATTTTGTTGTTGTTGTTGTTAGGTGCTGTTAGATTATATGCATTCAAAAAGACCTGAGAAAATAAAGGCTAAACTTTAACAGTAATTATCTTTGAGGACATGTGGTATTGAATCAGGGCCCTAAAGGAACCTAATAAAGAAAGCCCTCTCCCCCTTTCAGTGTTTAAATAGCCTCTAGCAAATGCTGCCTGTCTTCCTGAGGATTTAGCTGATGCCTGCTTAAATAATTACCAAGGAAGTTTGTGTGAGCCATTATGGTTTCATGCAGGAGAACTTACAGACACTATTTTCCTGTGATAAGCAACATCTGTGCCTTAACTAGACAGAACTGCAAAATGGCTAGTTCTTTGTTCTCATTAAGAGAAATTCATGTTCTCCACTTCTCTTCCTGTAAATTGTGAGAGACAACTGACTACCTGATCACCCTCTACCCTCTTCTGTAAACTTGCTGTCTGTTTTCAGGATGTAAGCCCTCCCCCATCAGGGACCCTATAAGAGGTCCAAGCTTCCTTTGTTCAGGGCTCAGTCTTTGGAAGTAATTCCACTTGGCCTCACACCAGTGTGGGAATAATAAAAACCCTCCTGAACTTTCCTACGGTCTGTCCAGCTTCACTTGTCCCACAATAGTATGAGTGTGATGAAGTGAAATTTTATTTTGGCTGTGTTCTTTGAAATATTTAATCAAATATATCTTGATGTATCTTCTATAATTTAATAGTTTTCCTAAATTAAAAATTTAGGATCCATAAAAATAAAAAACATGCTATATAAAAAGTAAAAGCTTTGTGTAACCAGAGACTTTACAGTGTAAAAATATAAAGGGCTAGGCTTGGAGAAAATATTATCACTATCATATTTAACAAGTACCAGAGAGTGCTTAAAAATATGTGAGAAAAAATTCAATAGGAAAATGGTCTTGGATATGAGTGTGCAATTGTCATGAAAAGAAATAAAATGGTCAAAGTAGCTGTAGCAAAATGTGAATTAAGATGATCTGATTTGGGGGGCCTACTTGGTAAAAATTAGTAAAATAAGAAAATATTTGGTGCCTTTGAGGGTGCAGGAATATAGGCATACTTACATATTATTGAAGGAATTATGAATTAACAGTGTGTTTGCTGATGAGGAGCATAATTTGACTGTACTTATGAACTTTGACCGTAATTTTATTTTATCTACCAACTTTGACCCTTTAACTTAACATTTCTACTTATTAAGATCTACTAAGAAGTATAGGTCATCTTCACAGTGATACTGGATTCAGGTACCAGGAGCAGTGGAGGGTGTTCTCGTACTGGTGAGTAGTGTCCTCAGTGCTGGGTTCTTGGCCTCACAGACCAAAGAATTAGTCTGGAGGTCATGTAAGGTAAACAAAAGTGAAAGTTTTATTCAGAACAGGGAGAAAGTGGCTGAGAAAAGTGAAAGTGAGGAAAGAGTGAGAAAAACAAAGTCTCTGGATACAACAGAGGAGGGCCTGGGCAGTGGCTGTCTGGGAGTGTATATAGTGTCTGGGATTGTCTTGGCAATCCCTGATAGGGTAGCACTGGAACTTTGGTGGATGACACCCATGATTGGGCCCTTCAAACTCTTATTGTCCTTTGATATTTGGCTGGCTCTGCTTGGCCTCAGATTGGTCTTGAGTTGGCACCAGCTGGCATTTCCGTGCCCAATCCCTAGGGGTACTGTTTTTATGTGTGGTCTACTCAGCAGCAATCAATGGCCAATAGAAATAAAGTTTGTTCTCTTTAAATGAAAGCTGGCTTTACTGTTCTTTTCTTCCTTGTGGCTCTAACCCCTGTGTCTACCCATGGCTCCCTAGTTCCTTTCCCTTTTAGCCCCTCCTTCAATAGCATTGTACTAATGAGAAGTTGTGGTAATTATAATGTTTGTTATCAGGGCAATGGTTAAAATAGATACATGCATTCTTTGGACTACCATGTGGTCATATAACAATTAAAAGGCAGTCATTAAATTAATTAACATTTGATGAGTTAGATTTATATAAACTGACAGGGAAAGATGCTTAACACATTAGTGAGCCTGTTTACAGAGTAATGGTACAGTACCCTTCTAATGTAGTTTATGTATTACTTGAATCTTTTGTAATAAAAATTCAAAGAGTGTAAATACTATGTTGTTGTTGTTGTTAGGTGCCGTCGAGTCGGTATCCGACTCATAGCGACCCTCTGTACAACAGGTGAAACACTATTGTCAGTGCTTCTCTGCTGTTCATAGGGTTTTCAATGGCAGGTTGATTTCTGGGAGGGGGTTCCCAGGTCCTTCTCCCAAGCCTACAGCTTCTGGTGTTCCCAGGCAGTCTCCCATCCAGGTACTAACCAGGCCCAACCCTGCTTAGCTTCCGAGATCTGACGGGATCGGATGCCACAGGGCTACAGGTGCAGGATAAATACTATAGAAGAATATTATAAAACAGAAAGGAAAGGAACTTACTCATCTGAAAAGGCCACCAAACATTGTTACTTGGGGAAGGTAACTAGTTACTCCACTCTGGGTAAGTTTGTCAAGATGAATACAAATCTACTGAATATGGGTTCCTATTGACCCAGAGCCTGCAATTGTACCACTGTGGCTCCTGATTCCATCAGATCTTGGAAGCTAAGCAGGGTTGGGCCTGGTTAGTACTTGGATGGGAGACTGCCTGGGAAAACCAGATGATGTAGGCTTGGGGGAAGGATCTGGCAACCCACTTCCCCAAAATAGCCATTGAAAACCCTATGAATAGCAGAGAAGCACCAACAATACTGTTTTGTCTGTTGTACATAGGGTTGCTATGAGTTGGACACTGACTTGATGGCACCTGTTAACAACAACAACCCAGAAATGCCACTCTCAAACTCCTTAAGGAAATAATTAGACTAAAATGCCTTTCTCAAACTATTTAAGGAAATAATTAGACTAGCTGTTATGTGAATGATTCCTTTGGATTTCACGTAGGCTAGGCATACTGATCACTTATTTTTGTTGTTGCTAGGTGCCATGGAATAGGGCAACCCTATATACAACAGAATGAAACGCAACCCAACACTGTGCCATGCCCAGCACTATTGTCAGTGCTTCTCTGCTAGTCATAGGGGTTTCAATGGCTGATTATTTTTTGGGAGTACACTGCCAGGTCCTTCTCCTAAGCCTATAGCATCTGATGTTCCCAGGTGGTCTCCTATCCTGTTGTTGTAGGCAAGGCCCATCAAAGAGACAGAATCATCCAAACATCAGTATTAATTAGAGGAAGGGATCTTATTGCCGGCAAAGCAGCAGTGAGCTGAGGTCCCAAAATGGCCATGCTTCCCAATTCATTTGTCCCTGTTCTATTTATAGAACTTATAGACTAGCAGACAAAGGGGTCTGTGTGTTTCTCTTTGACTGGTTATTTTAAACAGTCCCCCCGGTTTTATAGAACAATCCAAGCAGAAAGTCCTTGAACACAAAATCTTTAAAGAAAACTTTTAGACAGTCACCACCGGCTGTGTCAATGCAGAGGGATTTACTGAAGTGTGTCCCAGTTCAGACAGGGGCTTTTAACATTCCTTAGATAAAGGAGTATAGTCTTGTTCTTTGATTAGGTGGATGAGGAATGTAAATTCCCAGATCTTGGAGGAGCCTGGTGTAGTTTTATTAGTTTTTTCTCTTTCTCTCCTCAATCCAGGCACTAACCAGGCCCAACCCTGCTTAGGTTCAGATATCTGACAGGATGGGATGCCAGGGTAGTACAGCTGTAGGCTAATGATCACTACATTAATACAAAACACCTGGCATGCTTCTGTGGGGCTCTGGCCCTGCAACCATGACAACAGAGTTGGCAGAAAATATACAAGGTCTATTGTAATGTATCAACTTTGCTTCCTGGAGGGAGGGTAAAGAGGGTCACAAGACTCTCCACTGAGAGGTATATATGTACAAGAAGTAAACAACAGGTTAGAGAGTAGTGCAGAGCTGAGGAGAGCAGAAGAGAAGAGAAAAAGGGGAAACTCTGGTGGTACAGCTGCCCATGAGGCTCCCCTAGAGTCTCATGCCACTCCTGTGATGAAGCCCACTAGGGAGGGAGTTAATGATGGTGCAGCTTTGAGACGTCTCAATGAGAACTTCTTGCGGGAAGGGCATTTCTCCCCTCAGTGTTGTTGTTGTTGTTAGGTGCCGTCACGTCAGTATCCGGCTCATAGCGACCCTCATAAGGTTTTCAGTGGCTGATTGTTTTGGGATTGCCTTGGGAGTGGATTGCCAGGTCCTTCTCCCATTTTTGTGGTGCTGGGAATCGAACTTGGGACCTCAGAGACTGCAGTGCAGTGCTCTGTCAACTGAGCTAAATCCAAGCCCAACTGGCAGGGTAGCTGTATGTGTAAGACCCCAAATCAGGATCTTTGAGGAGAGAGGCCCCAGAGAGAAACTGAGTCGCGCATCGATGCAATAAACATGGGGCTTTATTTCCGGCGCCGGGGTCAACCCTCCATAGAGTCTCCCTAGCAAGGGAGGGAAGGTAACCCGGAAAGAGAGGGGCTTGGCGTTTTTATACAGTTTGAGGGGTGGCAGGAAGGCACAAGGAAACTGTTTCAACCGTCCTTCCTCTTCAGAGAACCCCGCCCCCCCCAGGTCAGGAAATTGAAACTTGAGCAAACTTAATTATACTGGAACTTTAAACAAGCATTGTAACACTTCAAGTAAATATTTTGAATTGTTAGTGAACTCCAAGCATTCATAGGGAGGGGGAGGAGGAGGTAGTAGCATTCTTCATTCCCCCCTTTTTCTTGTGAATACTCCAATCTTGGAGGATTTATTTTAGTTGTCTTAAGGTGACTGTCTCTTCTGAGGTTTTTAGAGGCTCATATTGTTGTCTCAATACCATTAGCTGTACTGTGTTAAATCTTTTTTTTTAACAAAAGACATTAACTTATTAATTATGCAAGGAGTAATGGTTAATAATAGTAATAAAATTAGAAGAGGGCCTATTAGGGCATAAATCAGGGTCGTTAACCAGGGGGACCAATTAAACATTTTCTGCATACTATCCAGTATTCCTAGATTGCCTTTCCTGTATTCTTTTTCTGAGTTGAGCCATGTTGTTGTTGTTAGATGCCGTCGAGTCAGTATTCGACTCATAGCGACCCTCATAGGGTTTTCAATGGCTGAGTGCTTTGGGATTGCCTTGGGAGTGGATTGCCAGGCCCTTCTCCCATTTTTGCGGTGCTGGGAATTGAACTCGGGGCCTCAGAGACTGCAGCGCAGCGCTCTACCCACTGAGCTAAATCCCAGCCCGAGTTGAGCCATAGAGTTTTTCATAAAAGTTAAAAATCCCTTAATCTTTTATTCCTGGTACTATTACCATAATTTACGGGGTAACATACCTGGTGTAATGAAGAAGGAAAAGACAAAGCTACAACAGATAAAAGACCTCAGGAATGTACATCTAATTGACATTATGTTGCATTAATCAATAGCTGCATTTTTGCAAACTGTGGCTATGACAGTCCTGAAAAAGAAGGGTTTCCTGTTTAAGTTGCGATTACTTTTCTGACTGTGGATCATCATTTCTTTGGTGGCAGATATTTACAGTTTCTCTAATACATTTGGGAAGACTGTCTCAAAGTAACCTGCAGCTTTCCTGACAACCCCTCGTTCTCTCTCCTGCTAAGAACTAGTCTTTTGTTTTGTTTTTTAATTTTTTTCTATCATATCCATCATTTTCATCATCAGATTTATAACCACCACCATAGCTTTCTCTATTATTATAATCAGGACCATCACTACATTTATCATCATCATATCTTTTTTTTCTATCATCATATTAGTCCACATTTGGCCAGATTTCTATTTAACATTTCAACACTGAATGCTTTTAACTCAGTTACAAGCAAATACATATTTTTTTTCACCATTGGCTTATCAGCTATACAACTTTCCTCATCCCTCAGTTCTCACTTTCACATAGGCCTTCTTCCAAACTTGCTTTTTACTTTCTGTGAAATACCTATACAATCTTTCTCAAATTTCCCTAACTTTCTGGATTTCTGTATTCTTCAGTTCACATGGATTCCTCTGACAGTCAGAAAAAAAAAATACAGGTAGTTTTAACATAGTACAATTATTTAGAAAGATTTCTTATTAAGCTTTTACAAATTCATTTGCACATCTTTAAGTTTAACATCATTATGCTGTGACAACGCGTTTACAGGGTCCCTCATGTGGAATGTGTGGGTGCATCTCGCACGCATAAGAGCAAAAGGTAGGAGGTCAGGACACTTAGCACCAGTCTCTAAGATTAATTTAGTCAAAGTCTCCTTTAAAGTTCTATTTATCCTTTCTATTTCTCCTGAACTCTGTGGTCTATACATGTAATGGAGTTTTTAATTTATATCTAAAGCTTTACTAATTAATTTAGAAATGCTGGCCGTGAAGGCCTGGCTCTTGTCAGACCCCAGAAACAATGGGAGACCAAATCAAGGGATTATTTCCTATATTAAGTTTTTTACATAGAACTTGCACTGTCCCAGACATAGTTGGAAATGCCTCAGTCCATCCAGAATAGGGTCAATAAATGCTAGTAAATACTTATAACCATAACAGCTTCTTTTAATCTCTATATAGTCTAGTTCCTAATGTTCTCCCAGTTGGTTGCTCTGGTACCTTACTCCTTCTTGCTTAGACATTCGTCTGGCGGTGTTTACCTGGGCACATGAAGCACATCTGGAGGTCCCAAGTGAGTGGTGACAAGATGACTTAGTTGAGTAATCCCCAGGTGAGAGGCTTGGTGGATCTGAGTAATCAAGGTGTGTCCCAAAGCCTTAGGAAGCACGTAGTGCCCATCAGGGTGTCTTCATCATCCTCTAGAGTCTTATGTCCAATTTTTATTTTTGGTAAGTTCTAACCTCTTTCTTTGAGTAGTTAGGTTTTTCTGGGAGAACTGGGACTGGGATTAAAGGCATCATTCCCTCAGTCCCCATTGGTTTTAATGCAGCTTCTTTAGCTGCCCAGTCCGCTGTTCAGTCTCCCTTCACCTCTAGCTTGTCTCCTTTTTGACGTCCCTTGCAGTGAATAACTGCCGCTTATTTAGGTAGCCAAACAGCCTCTTAAAAGTCCCAGAATTTCTTTCTTATTTTTGACAGTCTTTCCTTCTGAGGTTAATAGACCTCTTTGTTTATAAATTTCCCCATGTACGTGGAGAGTAGCAAAAGCATATCTACTATTCATATAGATGTTTATAGTCCTTCCCATAGTCAGGGGCAGGGCCTGAGTGAGAGCTATAAGCTCTGAACATTGAACAGAGTCTCATCTCCCAATGCCTGGGCCCATATTACCTGTAGATCTTGATTTACCATGGCTGCACCAGCATAGCAAACTCCATCCAGGATGAAACTGCTCCCATCTGTGAAGGGAGTTTCTTCTGCGTCTGGCAGAGGCACGTCCTTTAGATCAGGCCAATGTCCCTGCTGGACTGAAATAATCTCCAAGCGATCATGAAGCCGCTGGGTAGGGTTATCATCTGGGAGCAATGTGGCTGGGTTTAGGACCATGGCTTTTTGAATGTAGGAACCAAGGCTGATCTAGTAACAGGGCCTGGTATTGGGTTAACCTGGCATTTGAGAGCCATTTCTCAGGAGTCCCTCACAACAGCCCATCAATTGCATGTGGGCTTTAATGGTTAAATCTTAGCCAAAGGTCAGCTTATCAGTCTCTTCCATCAGAAGGCCACAGCCGCCATCATCTGTAAACACGTTGGCCATTCAGCTGCTATCAGATCCAATCATTTAGACAAGTAAGCAAGGCTGCTACTGGATTCAATCGTTTAGACAAGTAAGCAATTGGTCTCTTTCATGGGCCCAACTGTTCAATCAAAACTCCTTTTGCTATACTTTGCTTATCAGCCAGGAAAAGCTGAAAGGGCTTAGTAACATCAGGAAGGGCAAGAGCAGGGGCTGTGGTCAGAGGCTGTTTTAAGTCATCAAATGCCTTTTGTTCCACCTCTGTTCAGACTAATGGCTCGTGTGTCCCTGCACTGGCTGTATACAAAGGTTTAGCCATCTCAGCCAATCCTAAAATCCATAGGCGACAGTATCCCACAGAACCTAGAAAGTCTCTCATTTGCTTCTCTGAGGTAGGGGTGGGAATTTTTAGGATTGCCTCTATCCATTTTGCTGAGAGAGACCATTTATCTTCTGGGGAGTCCTGGCTATTGTAGACCTAGAGGGCAATGTAAGTTCCTCCCTATTCTTTCCTTTAAATCCTTTCAGTCTCTGGATCTTTTTTCTAATGTCTGGGGCCGACTGGGCTACAAAGGCCAAATTCATAGCCTTCCAGTTTTCATTTGCACACAGATCAATAGGCTAAAAGACAGGTATGCTTCTAGGAGGCATTCTAGGAACATAGCAGGAGACTGAGGAGCCCTGCTGAATCACGCTTACCTTGGACAAATTCATAGGCTTCCTAGCAGTCCCTCATAACCTGGCTAGGAGATGCTGGTGATAGGTGTTCAGACTCAGCCTACCTGTAGCGGCATTCGGGTCCCAGGTGGGGCAGGTAGTAGGCAAAATGTGGGTGAGTTGGGCCTGTCCATCCAGCAATGTGTCACCGTTGGGCCCAAGGACCAACTTTTGGGTCTTGTTCAGGATTTATTCAAATTCTTCAGACTTGAAAAGAGTCTGCAAGAGTTGCTGACAATCATCCCAAGTAGCCTGGTGGGTAAGAAAACAGACTCCAAAAGGAATGTAAGAGCTTAGGATTTTTCTGAAAAAGAAGATTGTGACATTCCCATTGTATATATCATTAGTACCTATATAAGGCCTCCAAGAGTGTCCTCCCAGGGGATAAGAGTAGGCCCACAAAAGACTCAACATCATCAGAGTATAGTCCTCCCAGGGGTGGACCCTGGAATTGCACTGGGAAAGTCACAGGGTGACAGAAAACGAGAACCAACAACTCAGCAGGCTTAGTGCTTTGCAGTCATCAAAGACAAAAAACATAACTGGTCTCTAATCAATCAGACCTCTGAGGGGTGTGACAGCTCACCTTATTACAGAAAGGAAAATGCCAGCGGTCAGAGTGGTCCTCTGGCAAACATATTACAGTAGTTTGGCCAAAAAGGCAATCAGAAGGAGGATACCCCAAATGGCAGAGGAGGCTCTGAAATTCCTTACCCAAGACCTGCTTGGACAGTGTCCTCAAAAAGAGGGCCCCAACCTGTGCAGACAAAGGGGTCTTGAGGTTAGGGACTACAACAGAGGCAAAACAAGTCTTCAAGAAGGACTTGTAGGAAGAGAGAGAATCTGGCCAGAAGGGAGTCAGACATCAGAGAGACAGTTAAAAGACGAACAAGAGGAGGGATCCCAGAGATAAATTCAGAGATTCATAGCACAAATTAGGGGAGGGGCCTGTCATTGAGCCTGGAGCCCTGGATTGCCTCAGGGGGTGCCTTCCCCAGGGTCTTCAACTGGCCGGACTCATCAGCCCTGGAGATTAGTCCAGGCTCCTGTGGGTGGGTCTCACTTTAATCGGCATTGCTCACATATTCCAAAATCAGGCAGACTCCCTATAGTGCAGCTTCTCAATCCCTGCACTAGTCCAAAATACAGATAGGGAACAAACATCGCAAAAACAGAAAAGATGAACAGAGCAATTCTTGATGCACATACCATAAAACTGAAAATGAAGCATGTCCCATTTTACCTTTTTTTTTCTTTTAACCTAAACTTTATGTACTTAATATCATCTTAGAGGAACTAGGCATGGAGGGAAGCTTTCAAGTTCAGCATAAAATGGACTCCAAATTCAGCTGCCGTGTCTGGAGAAAAAGCAAATCTGAAGTGAAACAACATACAAGACAAAGGGGTCACTGGCTTTGATGATGAAGCTCCCATGATGTTATGGACGACCTGAAAGCTAAACAGTACCAAGCACAGGGGTTTAACACAGAACAGACAGACACTGAATAACAAACTGAGACAACAATGAACAAAACATATTCAAACCAAATCCTATCCCGACATCTCGGGTTAGGATGGAGGCCAAGGTTATGTCATGTCTGACCCTCGGGATTCTCCCCAAAACAAATGCTGAAGCACAAAGACAAAATATTCCCTGGTGCGCACAAACAAAACCGACGGCGGGAGCGACCCGCCTCTTCTCCCCAAATTTACAGATGGGATATCATCCCTACAGAGCGGGTCCGGAAGTCTTCCGAGCCCTACAGCTTGAGGTTTCCTAGCGCGTCAGCCAGGATCCCAGCAGGCTGAGTACAGATTAATACAGAAAGCCAAGGCTCTGAAGAGAGGTAGAGGGCGTCTGTCCCATGTCGAAGAATATCGTCAGTCCAAGTCCGAACAGCAGAGAAAGTGAAACAAACAGACATACACGGACTCTCTTAAATTTCACCAGATATAACAGAGAAGAACTTGGCCGAGTCCCCACTACCGGGGTATGTTCAGATGAGGAGGGCTTCCAGCCCCCTCCAGAAGGGGATTCTAGAGCGTCCTCCAGGATCCCCGCGACCACAGCAATGTGGCACGTCTGCCCGCTGTTAACTGGTCGCCACCGCAACTACAGACACAGAAACAAAAGTAAAGAAGACAGGTTACTCACAGAGTCACAGAGTTTAAGAAGAGGCCTCCGATCCGGGTTGAGTTTCGGGTTAATTCTCTCGGGGGTCTCGCATCCCGGCCGAGCCCCCAAATGTAGGACCCCAAATCAGGATCATCGAGGAGAGAGGCCCCAGAGAGAAACTGAGTCGTGCATCGATGCAATAAACATGGGGCTTTATTTCCGGCGCCGGGTCAACCCTCCATAGAGTCTCCCTAGCAAGGGAGGGAAGATGACCTGGAAAGAGAGGGGCTTAGTGTTTTTATACAGTTTGAGGGGTGGCAGGAAGGCACAAGGAAACTGTTTCAACCGTCCTTCCTCTTCAGAGAACCCCCCCTCCCCCAGGTCAGGAAATTGAAACTTGAGCAAACTTAATTATACTGGAACTTTAAACAAGCATTGTAACACTTCAAGTAAATATTTTGAATTGTTAGTGAGCTCCAAGCATTCATAGGGAGGGGGAGGAGGAGGTGGTAGCATTCTTCATATGTAAATGCTCTCCATGCGTTACCCACATGTCTGTATAAAACCCCCAGTAAACACATGGTTTACAAAATTTAATGTGATCTGTCCTTTCGTCTGTCTGTGATGACTTTGGCTTTCATGTCACATAGGAACAGCCTTTTAACTCCATTATTTTGGGAGTTTCAGCAGGTAAAACTCAATGCTGAAATTATTAGTTAGGCAGTGGGATTATCCCAAGGTGCCATAATTTGGTAGCCATATCTGGCTGTTGAGCAATAGAAATGAGGCCAGTCTGAGTTGAGATACAGTATAAGTACAAAATGTGCAGCAGATTTTGAAGACTTAGTAAAAAAAAGAAAAAGAAAAAAAAAACCCTACAATATCTCAATTTCTAAAATAGTGATTACATGTTGAAATGATTTTTTATATGGTCGGCTAAATTATATTAAACTTGCTTTTTTAATATGGCTATGATCTGACCTGAAGTACAGTGTTATCAGTGATAGAATAATATCCATATGCCTACAAGGAAGTCCAGTTAATATGACTATTATTCAAATTTACACACTCACCACTAAGGCTTAGAAGATAGGGAAGATTTTTACCAGCTCCTGCAAACTGAAATAGATCAAACATGTAATCAGGATGTACTGGTAGTTATTGGTGACTGGAATGCAAAAGTTGGGAATGAAGAAGGCTCAGTAGTTGGAAAATATGGTCTTGGTGGTGGGGAGTGCATGATACAATTTTGTCAGACTAATGACTTTTTCATTGCAAATACATTTTTTCACCAACATAAATGGCAACTATGTGCATGGCATTCACCAGATGGAACATACAGGAACCTAATTGACTACATTTGTGGAAAGAGATGATGGAAAAGCTCAATACCAAATATCAGAATAGGACCAGGTGCTGATTATGGATCAGACCATCAATTGCTCACATGTAAGTTCAAACTGAAACTGAAGAAAACTAGAACAAGTGTATGAGAGCCAAGGTATGACCTTGAATATATCCCACCTGAGTTTAGAGACTACCTCAAGAACAGGTTTAATGCATTAAACACTACTGATTGAAGATCAGACAACTTGTGGCATAATATCAAAGATATCACTCATGAGGAAAGCAAAAGTTTATTGAAAAGACAGGAAAAAAGAGAAAAGACCAAATTACATGTCAAAACAGACTCTGAAACTTGCCATTGAACATCGAGCAGCTAAAGTAAAAAGAAGACATGAAGAAGTTAAGGAACTAAACAGCAGATTTCAAAGGGCAGCTCAAGAAGACAAAATCAAATATTATAATGACATATGCAAAGAGCTAGATATAGAAAAACCAAAAGAGAAGAACACATATTTTTCTCAAGCTTAAAGAATAGAAGAAAAAATTCAAGCCTTGAGTGGCAATAGTGAAGGATTCTACAGGGAAAATATAAAATACACAGGAAACCTCAAAAGAAGAGGAGGAATACACAGATCATTATACAAAAAAGAATTGGTGGATGACCAATTGTTTCAAGAGGTTGCATATGATCAGGAACCAATGGTACTGAAGGAAGAAATGGAAGCTGCCTTGAAGGAATTGGTGAAACACAAGGCTCCAGGAATTGATGGAATACCCATTGAGATGTTTCAACAGGCAGATGCAGCACTGGAGATACTCACTTGTTTATGCCAAGAGATTTGGAAAACAGGCACCTGGCAAACTGGCTGGAAAAGATACATATTTGTGTCTTATTCCCAAGAAAGGAGATTCATCCGAATGTGAAAATTATCAAATCATACCATTAATATCACACACAAGCAAAATTTTGCTAAAGATCATTCAAAAGCGACTGCAATAGTATACTGGGAACTGCAGGAAAATCAAGCTGGATTCAGAAGAGGGTGTGGAACCAGGGACATCATTGCTGATGTCAGATGGATATTCACTGAAAGCAGAGAAAACCAGAAAGATGTCTATCTATGTTTTATCAACTATGCAAAGGCATTTGACTGTGTGAATCATAATAAACTATGGATAACATTGCAAAGAATGGGAATACCAGTGCACTTAATTGTACTCATGAGGAATCTGTACATGGGCCTGGAGGCAATCATTTGAATAGAACAAGGAAACACTGCCTAGTTTAAAGATGAAAAAGGTGTGCATCAGGGCTCTATTCTTTCCTGTACTTCTTCAATTTCTACACTGAACAAATAATCTGAGAAGCTAGACTTTATGAAGAAGAATGCGGCATCATGATTGAAGGAAGACTCATTAACTGTCTGCCTTATGCAGAGAACATAACTCTGCTCACTGAAAGTGAAGAGGAAACACTTACTGATGAAGATCAAAGAACACAGTCTTCAGTATGGATTGTGCTGCAACATCAAGAAAACAAAAATCTTTAAAACTGGATCAGTATGCAACTTCATGATAAATGGAAAAAGATTGAGGTTGGTTTTACAATCAACATTACAGAAGCACCAGTCAAGAAATCAAAAGACCCATTGTATTGGGAAAAGCTTTTGCAAAAAAACTTCTTTAAAATGTTGAAAAGTAAAGATGTCACATTGAACATGAAGGTGCCTCTGACTCATGCCATGGTATTTTCAGTTGCATCATATGGTTGTGAAATCTGGAGAGTGAATAAGGGAGACAGGAAAAGAATGGATGCTTTTGAATTATAATGCTGGAGACAAATATTGAATATAGCATGGACTGCTGCAAGAACCAACTGATCTGTCCTGAAAGAAGTGCAACCAGAGTGCCCCTTGGAAGCAAGGATGGCTAGACTATGTCTTACTTATTTGGGACATGCAGTCAGGAGGGACCAATCCCTGGAGAAGGACATCATGTTTGGGAGAGTGGCAGGTCAATGAAAAAAATGAAAACCCTCCACTAGATGAATTGACACAGTGTTTGCAACAGTGGACTTAAACATAAGTCAGATTGTGTGCCTGGAACAGAATTGAGGAGTGTTTCATTAAGTTGTACATAGGGTCTCTATGAGTTGGACTCAACTGGACAACAACTAACAACAACAGCAGCACTGCAATATTGTTAGGTACACACGTGGCCCACATATGTGTATGTGGTTGACATACTTACCCTGGAGAACTGGTCTGAAGCTTCTCACATTTTCTGTTGGCTAGGACATCAGCAGGGTTTAGCTGAGTTAATAGAATGCTGCCCTGTGCTCTCCAAGGCCCTGGGTTCAATCCTCAGCACTGCAAAAATGGCAGAAGGACCTTACAGCCCGCTTCCAAAAAACAATCAGCCATTGTACAGCCTGTAAATAGCAGAAAAGCACTGACCTACTGCCAGGCATGGCAACATGTTGAGGAGTGTTTTGTTCTGTTGTACGTAGGATTGCTATGAATCATATGAGAATCAGATTGAAGGAACTTAACAACAACAACAACAACAACAACAAGAACAACACCAACACCAACAGACCCATCAGAGAGGAATCTCTCCCTTTTTCTTTTTCTTTCTTCTTCTCTCCCTCTCTCTCCTTCCTTCTTCCCTTTTTTCTTTTTTTTCTCTTCTTTCCATTCCTTTAATCCTACCCTCCCTCCTTCCTTCCTTTCTTTGTTTTCTTTTTTTTCAGTATGATCTTACTATGTTTCACTGGCTCCCCTAAAACTCATGCCTTATTTGATTCTCCTGCCTCAGTTTCCTGCATAGCTGGCACTACAGTCATGTGCCACCATGCCTCAGTTTATACACAAACTTTTAATATTGCTGCTTGGGCTTCCTCACAGTATGGTACCTGGGTTACAGAGAATCAGGCAGAGAAATGGTGTTGCCTGTTGTGACCTAGCATCAGAAATAAGCATCACTTCCTCTCTAGTCAGATCTACCCAAATACAAGGGCAAGGAAATAGACCTTACTTCTTGGGAGGAATATCAGAACCACATTTCAGGAAGAGCATGCTGAATAGGAGATATTGATGTGGCCATTTTGAAAAATAATATATAGTACTGAAATATGATAGAACTGATAAAAACAATGGAGTAGATATGTTGAGTGAAAAAAGTAGGTTACAGAATAGTATCTACAAGCTGTGTGACATAGCAATTAGGAACACAAGTTTTGAGGTCAGTACAAGATGTACCTCATTTCTTCAAATGCATTAACCAGGGTTGGGCCTGGTTAGTCCTTGCATGGGAGACTGCCTGGGAACACCAGGTGCTGTAGGCTTGGGAGAAGGACTTGACAACCACTCCCAAAAATTAATCCACCATTGAAAACGCTATGAATAATAGAAAAGTACTGACAATAGTGTTTCGCCTATTGTAGGTAGGGTTGCTATGAGTCAGACACTGACTCGACGGCAACTAACAACAGCAATATGACACATGGTAAGCACAAGGTAAATGTTATCTGGCGCCAGGGAAATGATGATTATCCCTTTAAAAATAATACATATTTGTATCATATGCACACAGAGTTATATGCCACATGACATTTCAGTTAACAAGCTGCATATAAAATGGTAGTTTCATAAGATTGTAATGGAGCTGAAAAGTTCCTGTCTCTGGTGACATAGTAGCTGTTATAATGGCATAGAACAACTCAATACTCACATATTTATGGTGATACTAGTTTAAACAAATCTATGGTGCTTGTTGTTGTTAGGTGCCATCAAGTCGTGTCTGACCCATGGATTTAGTTCAGTTGGTAGAGTGCTGCTCTGCAGTTTCTGAGGTCCCAAGTTTGATTCCCAGCACTGCCAAAATGGGAGAAGGATGTGGCAATCCACTCCCGAGGCAACCTTGAAAAAAATCAGCCATTGAAAACCTTATAAGAGTCGCTATGGGTTGGACATGACTCAATAGCACCTAACAACAACAACAACATGGTGCTAATTATATGAAAGTGTTGTTGTTGTTAGGTCCTATTGAGTCAGGTCTAACTAATAGTGACTCTATGTACATCAGAAGGAAACACTCCCCCACATTGTGCCATGCCTGGCACTATGTCAGTGTTTCTCTGCTATATGTAGGGTTTTCAACGGCCGATTGTTTCCGGAGTGGGCTGCCAAGTCCTTCCCCCATCTTTGTGGTGCTGGGGATTGAACCTAAGACCTCAGAGAGCATAGAGCAGCCCTCTGCCAACTGAACTACCCTAACCCATATGAAAGTATAGCACATACAATTATGTACAGTACATAATGAGTATTTTACTGGTCTATATATTTACTATTTATTATTATTTTAGAGTGTACTCATAAACAAAGCATTTTCTGTGAAACAGTTTTCCATGTTTCCATGGCTGCATCCTCATACATTTCTACCTACATCTCCGATTGAACTGTACCACCTAGGTTTGTATACATAGTCTGTGATGTTTGCACAATGATGAAATCACATGACAATGCATTTCTCAGAATGTATCCCTCTTGTTAAGTGACACATGACTAAATATCTGAGTATATAAGAAGTCTCTGAACTGGCTAAAATTCTTGAAAACATGCTACATCCTCACCTCTATCATGCACACAAAGCTCAGGCTGGGCCAGTTTTACCCATAGTAAAGCATGGTGATCACAGCTTGGGTACTGGCTTGTCTCATTGAGGAAGCTGACTTAAAATATGAAAAATAATACAATCATTCAAAATGGTATGTGGGAAGGAATCCCGACATATTTATTATTTATATACATGTTTCCTTGGTTCCAATAAGTCCATTTGTGGGAAACCTCACAATAGGAATAAAAGTTTGTTGTTAGGTGCCATTGAGTCAGTGTCTGACGAATAGTGACAGACAAAACACTATTGTTAGTGTTTCTCTGCTATTCATAGGGTTTTCAATGGCTCATTGTTTTTTGGGAGTGGGTTGCTGGGTACTTCTCCCAAGCCTGCAGCACCTGCTGTTCCCAAGTGGTCTCCTATTCAAGTACTAACCAGTCCCAACCCTGCAGAGCTTCCGAGATCAGACACCACGGTGTTACAGCTGCAGGATGTTAATTCCCACATTGATTGTTCATCATGACAAAGAACTGGACGCAAAGAACTGCCCATAAAAATGTGAGAAGTGTAAGAAGTTATTGCATATCTACTCCACAGAATATTGCCGCAGACCAGCTGCAGCCTAGATAGAATCCAGGGTTTCCCGAAGGCAGATGAGGAGTCGGCGGTGGGTAACAGACACAGCAGCTCAGAGTCAGTGTGAATCTGTTCCGTTTATTTCCAGATAGCCCAGCCTTTTTATACAGAATTACAATTCACTAAATCTTATGAGGGGCTGGCATTTAGCTCAGTTGGTAGAGTGCTGCGCTGCAGTCTCTGAGGTCCTGAGTTCGATTCCCAGCACCGCAAAAAATGGGAGAAGGACCTGGCAACCCACTCCCAAGGCAATCCCGAAATAATCTGCCATTGAAAACCCTATGAGGGTCGCTATGAGTCAGACACGACTGATGGCACCTAACAACAACAACAAATCTTATGAAAGGTCAGAAAAAAGACAAGGAAGTTGGTAGCATTGATGGATTACATCAAAGTTTTGTCAACAAACACTAGATTAAATTGTCACATGAGTGTCAGGTGGTGATCAAAGTGGGAGATGAACTTAGAGGTAAATTGTGTTTACTATAAAGAGATAAACCAAGATGACCTGAGCATCTACATCTCCTGTAACAATTAACTTATTCTTAACTTTATGCAGGAATTTAGGGTGGTTAACTGTCACCTGTGTGTCACCCCATTGAGTCCATTGTTATGACAAATGGGTATTTTTCTTATCAGAATGATTTGTTTACTGTAGAGCTGCCGGTACAAAGGCTTTTGTTTAAGGAGTTTATGCTATTGGAAGTCATTCAGGAATTTCCCGATCAAGAAAGCCTGAGGCTAGTCAATTCCCAATCTGAATTAGCATTGCCCACAGAGCCAGAAGATTATATATTTTTCATTAATATTTCCCAGAAATCTACAATAGTGACCAATTAAAATTTAAGAAAAAGAAAAGATGGGGTTCCAAGTCCTTTTCCATGAAGAGACCTTCTTTTTGGAGGTACTATTCCCTTTTCAGAAGACTTTCCCTCCGAGGCTAGGAGTACTCTTCCCCTTTCAGTGGATTTTCCTACCAATGCCTTAAAGATACTCTTCCTTATGTGGGGACTCTGTCTACCCATCATGAGTGGATCTGGACCTGGCAGAATATAATGTGAATGGAAAGAAGAATGAATTGGAGGTAGACCAATTGCTTTAGAGAGATTTCCATGAAATGTTGTTACATTAAAATAGCAATGTAGAGAAAATTGCGAATGATGTGATTTCCTCAGCCCCAAAAAGTGCACCACAGTGGTGAAGGCCTGAATGTTTTCTATCTAGTGGGAAAGAGAGAGAGAGAGAGAGAGAGAGAGAGAGAGAGAGAGAGGATATCTGCTCTAGATCACAGCTCTTCCTGGTAAATCTCTTAATTTTAGCCATTTTAGCCATTTTGGTGGGGTCATTGTGCTTTCTCTTTGTAATTTATTTCATAAAGCTTTATTTCTCTGTGTGCTTCAATTTGTATCTGTGTTTCTATATTTTCACTAATACCACAGCCTTAATTACTGTATCATTAGTGTAGGTCTTAAATTGCATAATGTTAGGACTTCAAGTTTCTTCTTGTTTTTTTCCTCCAGTAATCATATTTAATTAGCAATTTTTTAGTGTACAACTTAATGGATTATGACATTTCCATACATCATAAATGTTTCCATCCATACATGTGGCTGTACATCACTCATGTTCACTTCCCCCAATACCCACTCATGATTCCATCCCCTCCATCCCTTTCCTCACCACCAAGGATCCCCCTTCTACTTGTTTGTATATATTTCATTCTCTCTCTCTCTCTCTCTCTCTCTTCTTCTTCTCTCCAGGGTTTGTCTTAAAGGCAAAATATATATTTCCTTTCCTTTTTTTCACTACCCTTTCATCTTGCTCTCTCCCCCTTATCTTTAGTCCATTATCTTTCCCTACATAGGCCCCTTCCATTTTCATGACCCATATATTTCAATATCAAATATACATTGAAATCTAACCTCCATATACGAGAGAACACATTTGATGTTTGTATTTCTGGGTCTGGCTTATTTCACTTAAATGATCTCTAGTTCAGTCCATTTTCCAGAAAATGCCAGAATTTCATCCTTCTTTGTGGCTGAATAAAACTCCATGGTGTATATATGCCACAATTTCCTCATCTATTCATCTGCTGATGGACTCCTAAATTGATTTCATATCTTGGCTATTTTGAATGGTGGCTATGCAAACAGGGATGAGCAGGTATCTTTATGGTATGTTGACTTATATTCCTTTGAGTATATGCCCAGGAATGGTATAATTGGGTCATACAGTAGTTCTATTTTTGTTTTTTTGAGAGACCTCCATACTGATTTCCATAGTGGCTGCACCAGTCTACATTCCCACCAGCAATGTACAAGGGTTCCTTTCTCCCCACATCCTCACCAGTTTTTGTTGTTTGTTGATGTGAGCCATTCTGACTGGGGTGAGATGATATCTTGATGCAGGTTTGATTTACATTTCCCTGATGGCTAAGAATGTTGAACATTTTTTCATATGATTGTTGGCCATTTGTATTTCTTCTTTTGAGAACTCTCTGTTCAGTTCATTTGCCCATTTTTTGATTAGATACTTTTATTTGGTGTTTAACTTTTTGAGCTCTTTATATATTTTAGATATTAATCCCCCGTCTCATTTATAGCCGACAAAGATTTTCTTCCATTCTGTGGGCTATCTCTTCACTCTGACAGTTGTGTCCTTTGCTGTGTGAAAGCCTTTTAATTTCATACAATCCCATTTGTCCATTCTTGCTGTTGTTTCCTGTGCTTTTGGGCCCCTATTCAGAAAGTCCTTGCCTATTCTTATATCTTGAAGTATTTTCTCTATATTTTCCTTCAGAAGTTTCAGTTTCAGGCCTTACATTAAGGTCTTTGATCCATTTTGAACTTATTTTTGTACAGGTGAGAGAGAAAGTTCTAGTTTCAGTCTTCTATATGAGGATATCCAGGTCTCCCAGCTCCATTTTTTGAAGAGGCTATTTTTTCTCCAACTTATATTTTTGGCACTTTTGTTGAGTGGCTGTAGCTGCATAGCTTTATTTCTGGATCCTCTATTCTGTTCCATTGGTCTACATGTCTGTTTTCGTGCCAGTAACATGCAATTTTTGTTACTTACGGCTCTATAGTATGATGTCCCCTCCATTCTTCCTTCTGCTCAGGGTTGCTTTAGTGATACAGGGTTTTTTGTGCTTCCTTGTGATTTTTAGGATTGTTATTTCTAGTTCTGTGAAGATTATCATTGGGATTTTACTGGGGGTCACACTGAACCTGTAGATTGCTTTCAGTAATATAGCCATTTTCACAGTATTAATTCTTCTAATCCATGAGCACCAGAGGTCTTTCCCCCTTGTGGTGTCTTCTTCAATTTCTCTTCTTATTTTTACAAACTGTTTTTACCTCTTCTAGTTCCTTTGACCTTTGCCTGGGTTTTTCTGTTTGTCTTTGTTTTTATTAAAAATCATTGTGAAGATATGCAAAAAAATTAGTGTTGTGAGTATAAAATATCACATCCACACTGGAAACATATTTGGAAGTTTCTAATAAAGTTAAATGTTTACTTAGCTTATGACCCAATGATTCCAGTTCTACATATATGCAGAAGAGAAATAAAGTCAAACGTCTATAAATAAACAAATGCACAACCTTTTCAGAGGTGTTCTTTTTTCAGTACTGGGTGCAGAACTGAGGTTCTCACACATGCTTTGTAATAACTTTACCACTAAGCTGTACCCCCTGCACATTTTTTTTTTTTTTTACATTTTATTTGAAACTGAATCTTGCTGAGTTATACAGCCTTCCTCTGGTCTTAAAGTTACAATCCTCCTGCCTCTGCCTCCTGAGTCACTGAGATTACACGCCCAGCTTCTTTTCAGATTATTTTTATTCAGAATTCCAGCTGAGGAATGGATAAACAATTTGTGATATATAGTTTCAATGAAATGAATGAAAAGAAAAACTGATGGATATAAAAACATGAATAAATCTCAGTGACATTATGGTTACTGAAAGACAATGGACATATAAGACTATAAAGTCAATGAAGTTCATAAAATAGTGAGGCTAATCTGTGATGATGAGAATCAGAGTGGTTTCCTCTGAAGTGGGTATTGTAAACCCTGGCCAGATCACAAGTCAAGAAAAGGAAATAAAGCCACACAGATTGGAAATGGTGAGAATGTCCCTATTTGAAGGTAACACAATTGAATATATAGAATATCATGATGAATCTATAAAAAAACCCAAATCCTAGAACTAATAAGTGAGTTTAGCAAAGTTATAGGATATGTCAAACACACACAAATCAATTTTGTTTCTCTACACTAACATGCACAATTGAAAGCTGAACTTAATACACTTGCCAATAGCTCAAAAATAATACATTCTTAAATATACATCAAAACGCATACAGGATCTATATACGGAGAACTAAATAATGCTGATGAAAGAAAGACCTAAATAAATGAAGAGATATATTCATGGATGGTAAGATTTAATGTAGTTGTCTGTTCTCTACATGTTGATCTGTAGATTCAACAAAATACCAATCATCATCCTGAAAGACTTGTTTTGTAGATATACATAAGTGGATTCTAAAATTTAAAAGTGGTGTAAAGATGTTTGGGATGGTCTTCTGGAGAATGTGGCTGAATAGACAGCCATACCAACTTTGTGGGTGCCACCATGTTCTTAGACCATCTGCTTCACTTGGGCAGACAGATAAATTAAGCTGCAGGATTGCCCTCAGGTAAGACCAGCCCAAATTTCTGACCTACACAATCATGGGCAATTAGGAGGGTCATTTTCAGTGACTAAGTTTTGGATTCATTTGTTTCTAGGAAATAAGCTGGTAAGAGAGATGGAAACTGCATTGTTTGGATGTTGGGTCAAAGACTTCTCTGAGAAGGTATTTGAGAAAAGCTCTAAAGGTCAAGGAAAAAGTTATTGACATATTGGGAGAAGAGTGAACTAGAAAGAAAGAGATGTATATCCAAAGGTGAGATAGCATTTGGCGTGTTCCTGGAACAGCAATGAGGCCAGTGTGTCTGGAGCATGCCTGAGAGCAGTAATGGTGGGAGACAGGGCAGAAGAAGTAATAGGCGCCAGAATATTAGGCCTCTAGCCTTTGTAACTGTTTTTCTTTTTGAGAAAGGTAGGAAGCTGTTGGAGGGTTTTGAACAGAGGAATAGAATAGTTTATGATATTGTAAGTATGCAGTCTCATAAAGTCTTTAATTTCTCAATGATACATGCTAAAGTATTTAGAGTATTGAAAAGCAAAGATGTCACATTGAAGACTAAGGTGCGTCTGACTCATGCCATGGTATTTTCAATGGCATCATATGGTTGTGAAAGCTGGACATTGAACAAGAGAGACAGAAAAAGAATTGATGCTTTTGAATTGTGGTGCTGGAGACGTCTATTGAATATACCATGGACTGCCAAAAGAACCAACAAATCTGCCCCAGAAGAAATGCAACCAGAGTGCTCCTTGGAAGCAAAAATGGCCAAACTGCGTCTTACATATTTCGGACATGTAGCCAGGAAAGATCAATCCCTGGAGAAGGACATCATGTTTGGGAGAGTGGCAGGTCAACGCAAAAGAGGAAAACCCTCCACCAGATAGATTGACACAGTATCTGCAACAATGGGCTTAAACATAAATAAGATCGTGCTTGGCACAGAATCAGCAAGTGTTTCGACCTGCTGTACATAGGGTTGCTATGAGTCGGACTTGACTCGACGGCACCTAACAACAACAACAAAGTATTTAGGGCTGTAGGAAGAAATTGGAAGGAAATTGGCAAAACTCCCAAAACTGGGAAAACAGCTTTTGAAGATCTGGTTTGTAAATTAGAAATCTAGGGAAAATGAAAGTAACTTGGTTGGATGTTTGTAGAAAACCCTTCACAAATCCCCTGAACCTGATTGGACAATTGGACTCAAAGCTGATTGGCTCAGGCCATTTCGTGGGCGAGCTATATAAGGAGCTGCACTGTGGCATCTCAACTTCTGTTTTTGCCCGGACCCTCGACCACCACTAAGGAATGACCCTTTTTCGCCTGGACCATGGATGAGGAAACAGCTCTTTCCGCTCTCTCGCCCAGACCTTCGGTGAGGAAAGAATGCTCTCCTGCCGAGACCAGCGAAGCAAGAACTCTCTCCTTGTGACCACTGAGACCACCAACATGGGAGCATCTGCCCTTGAGGCTGTATAAGACCTGCTAGCACTTAAAGCTGTATGCTTTGGGTTTTCTCTCTGCCCTGATAAGGGCAGAGAAATAAAGAGCTGTGTTTGTCCCTGCAAGGCAAAAGCACCCAAGGCTTTTCCTTTCTCCCAAGTCCGCCAGTGTCCTGAGGGTTGCAGGAGTCTGCACCCTTCACCCAAGGGTTCGAAGTGAATTGGGTTTAGTATCTATGTGCGTGGTGGTGCCGCCCGTCTGAACATCTGGGCTGGACCGGGAGGCACGCGCCCCACATAGGGTGAAGTGTCATGGTGTCTTCAGTTTAAATATATCAGGAAAAAAGTGTGTGTGAGAAAGATACATGTGTATATAGGTGAGTGTTACATAATCCGTTCTTAAAAATATAAAAATAGAAAGAAATAGAAGCAGATGTCTATACCTTTCCCATCTGTAGGAGAGAAGGAAAACTAGGCAGGAGGTTTGTATGGGGATCCAGGAGATGTGGTGGCTTGGAGTACAATGATAGTGGTAGAATTGGTAAGTAATTGTCACAGAATGGATACATTTTGGAAGTAGGCCTGATCTCATTTGATGAATAATTGGGTGTAGGTTATGGGGAAGAAAAATGAATTAATAATAGTAACTCCAAGGTTTCTGGCCCAACCCACTTGAAGAATGGAGTTTGTACTTACTGGTTTGGGAAAAAACTTGGGAGGAGCAAGTTTGATGGGCAAGATCAGGAGTTCAGTTCTGGATGTGTTAATATTAATTATTCAGGTGGAAATGTTTTTATAGTCAGAAGTTTAGTGGAAGATTTCAGGTTGAAAATAGAAATTTAATGTGAGACATTACATTATAGTTGACATTTTTTTTTCAGCCTCCAGAGTGCTGAAATTACAGGCTTGTGCCACCACACCTGGTTTATAGTTGATGTTTTAAAGTCACAAGTTTAGGTTACCAAGGACTTTAAATGTAAACAGAAGAGATCAGAGCTTAAGAATGGGAATCTAGGACATAGTCATAGGTACTAAACACTGAGAGATTGTTGGAAAATGAGGAGGAAGGAGCAAAGGAGCAAAGAAAGAGAAATAGGTAAGGTAAGAGGAAAACCAGGACACTTTGTCCTTGATCATAAAGGACAAAGAAAGGGTCAAATAAGACCAGTGGATCCAAGTACGATGATTTGTTGTTATTGTTAGGTGCCTTGGAGTCGTGTCTGACTCATAGCGACCCTCATAGGGTTTTCAACAGCTGATTGTTTTGAGATTGCCTTGGGAGTGGATTGCCACATCCTTCTCCCATTAGTATGATGATAGGTGAGCACTAACAATTGGATTCTGAAACCCAAAAGCATAGATGACCTTGGCAAGAGAAGTTTGATGAAGTGAGTAGAGGAGAAATTTTAATTACAACTGGGGTTGGCTGAGTGGAAGCAACAAATACCTCTGTAGGAGTTTTGGTGTAAAGGATGGGCCAGAGAAATGTGTAGTAGCTGGAGGAGCTATGGTGTTAGAGAGAGATTTTTAAAAGGATGGCAGAATTTACACCACATTTGTATGCTAATGGAAATGATTAATTTTTTAGAAAAAATTTGTGGTGCTGAGCCTTCTGCATGCTGGGTTAGTGCTCTACCCCTGGGATATATCCCCAGCCCTTCTATTGGCTTCCTTAAAACACATAAGGTTATATAAAGGAGTAATTACAACATTATTGCTAGGATTGTGTTAGTCAGATTTCTGTTGCCATAACAAAATTCCTAAGGTAAATTAACTTAAAGCAGAGAAGGTATATTTTGGCTTATAGTTTCAGAGGTTTCAGTCAATGGCTGCTTGGCCCATTTACTTATAAGCCTGTCATAGGTAACACACGCCTTTTTCAACTCTAAGCCAGGCAATATTTCCTTGTTCTGTTCAAATGACTGCCTCCTGATCCATGCACAGGCTCCACATGAGTATAATTAATTGTTCTGGTATTCCCATTCTTTACAATGTTATCCATAGTTTATTATGATCCACACAGTCAAATACCATTGCATAGTTGATAAAACATAGACATCTTTCTGGTTTTCTCTGCTTTCAGTGAATATCCATCTGACATTAGCAGTGATGTCCCTGTTTCCACATCCTCTTCTGAATCTGGCTTGATTTTTCTGGAAGTTCCCTGTCTATATACTGCTGCACTTGCTTTTGAATGATCTTTAGCAAAATTTTACTTGTGTGGGATATTAATGATGTCATTAGATAATTTCTACATTTGGTTGGATCACATTTCTTGGGAATAGGCACAAGTATGTATCTCTTCCAGTCAGTTGGCCAGGTATCTGTTTTCTAAATCTCTTGGCATAAATAAGCAACCATCTCCAGGGCTGCATCTGTTTGTTCAAACATCTCTACTTGTATTCCATCAATTCCTGGAGCCTTCTGTTTCACCAGTTCCTTCAAGGCAGCTTTCACTTCTTCCTTCAGTATCTTTGGTTCCTGATCATATACAACCTCTTGAAATGATTGATCATCCACCAATTATTTTTGGTATAATGAGTGTGTATAATCCTTCCATTTTGTTTTGATGTTTCCTGTGGCATTTATTACTTTCCCAGTAGAATCCATCACGATTGCCACTCGAGTCTTGAATTTTTTCTTCAATTTCTTAAGCTTGAGAAAAACAGAGCATGTTCTTCCCTTTTGGTTTTCTATCTCTAGCTCTTTGCACATGTCATTATAATTTTTGATTTTATCTTCTTGAGCTGCCATTTGAAATCTTTTGTTTAGTTCTTTAACTTCATCATATCTTCCCTTTACTTTAGCTGCTCAATGTTCAATGGCAAGTTTCAGAGTCTCTTTTGACATGAAATGTGGTCTTTTCTTTTTTTCCAGTCTTTTAAATAAACTTTTGCTTTCCTTATGAATGATGTCTTTGATGTTATGCCACAACTCATCTGGTCTTCAATCATTAGTGTCTAATAAATTAAACCTGTTTTTGAGGTAGTCTCTGAACTCAGGCAGGATATATTTAAGGTCATACCTTGGCTCTTGTAGACTTGTTCTAATTTTCTTCAGCTTCAGTTTAAACCTGCATATGAGCAGTTGATGATCTGATCCACAATCAGCACCTTATCTTGTTCTGACTTTTTGATATTGAGCTTTTCCATCATCTATTTCCACAAATGTAGTCAATTAGGTTCCTGTATGTTCCATCTGGTGAATTCTATATGTATGGTTGCTCTTTATGTTGGTGAAAAAATGTATTTGCAATGAAAAGGTCATTGGTCTGACAAAATTCTATTATGTGATCTCTAGCCTGGTTTCTGTCAGTAAGAACATATTTTCCAACTACTAAGTCTTCTTTGTTTCCAACTTTTGCATTCCAGTCACCAGTACATCTTGATTGCATATTTGATCTATTTCAGTTTGCAGGAGCTGGTAAAAATCTTCCCTATCTTCATTTGTGGCCTTAGTGGTGGGTGCATAAATTTGAATGATAGTCATATTAACTGGCCTTCCTTGTAGGGCATGTGCATATTATTCTGTCACTGACAGCATTGTACTTCAGAACAGATCTTGAGATGTCTTTTTGATGATGAATGCAACCCCATTTCTCTTTAATCTGTCATTCCCAGAATAGTAGACCATATGATTATTTGATTCAAAATGGCCCATGTCAATCTGTTTTAGCTCACTGATACCTAAAATGTTTATGTTTAAGTGCGCTCCGTTTCCCTGTTGATGATTTCTATTTTTTGTAGATTCATACTACGTATATTCTGCATTCCAGTTATTAATGGATGTTTACATTTGTTTTTTCTCATTTTGAGTAGTGCCACACCAGCAAATGGAGGTCCCAGGGGCTTTACTCCATTCCTTTCATTAAAATAGACTCTACTTTTTGGAGGCAATTCTTCCCCAGTTGTCTTTTGAGTGCCTTCCAATCTAGGGGGCTCATTTTCCAGTACTATATCTGACAGTGTTTCTCTGATATTCGTAGGGATTTCAATGGCTAATTGTTTTGGGAGTGGGTTAGCTATGCCCTTCTCCCTAGTCTGTCTTAGTCTGGAAGCTCAGCTGAAACTTGTCCACCATGGGTGACTCCGCTGGTGTCTGTAAATACTGGTGACATAGCTTTCAGCATTACAGCAACATGTAAGCTCCCACAGCATGATAAGCTGACAGACATATGGGGGATATCACAAAGGTGGGCCTTTATTGGAGAGAAATTTCTGAATTTTACTTGAATTATGTAATTATTAATCAGAAATACATTATGGTAAGAAGCACATTATAATAAATAGAGCATTCATGAG
The DNA here is from genome assembly GCA_007922755.1 of Pedetes capensis. NCBI lineage: Eukaryota > Metazoa > Chordata > Mammalia > Rodentia > Pedetidae > Pedetes > Pedetes capensis. The sequence goes on from VMDO01006746.1 coordinate 38,983, forward strand.
GAAAGTCATGAAAGATAAAGGGTTAAAATATTACCAAAGGAGCCAGCCCAGTGGCCCATGCCTGTAGTCCCCGTATTTGGGATGATGATGCAGGAGGATCACTTGAGCCTAGGAGTTTGTGACCAGCCTGGGCCACATAGCAGTGTCAACAAAATTGTTAGCAAAGAAATGGAACTGATATGTTGAAAAATATTTATTTAATACAAAAGAAAGTGGCAAAAAACAAAGTTAAAAAAGAGAGACCTTTAGAAAACACATAGCAACATGATAGGTACAAATCCAACCATATCATCAATAACTTTAAATAAGGAAAGGCTAAGCATTCTAAACAAATAACAGATATTGGTAGGTTGTATTTAAACAAACAACAAAGGTGGTGCTGGGGCCTGAGGCCTGAAGCAGGGCCTGGTGTGCTGGGGAGAGAGAAGTTTCTCCTGTGGCCTCTCTCTGGCTTGCAGATGCCCCCCTTCTCCCACCTTCTCTTCTCACTGCAGTGTTAAGAATTATGCCAAGTTGAAAAGTAGGAATGAGTAGGTTAAGTAAATAAATAAATAAAAGGACAAAGGAAAAGTTTATCCTCATTATTCACATACTTCAGGAATAAACAGAGTGGCAGGTGGCTTCAATGGAACTTTTTCTGATCAGAGTCATTGTCTGCTCTGAGACGGCCAGACTCTGTGTGTGTGTGTGTGTGTGTGTGTGTGTGTGTGTGGCTGGGGATCTAAGCCAGGACCTTGGACATGCCCAACAAGCCCTCTACCACTGAGCTACATCCCTAGCCCATACAAGGAAATGTATTTTGACAACACAAATGACAATTCTGACAAGGAAGCAGTCACTTGACAAATCAGCATCAATGTAGAAGGCACGAAGACCAGCTAGACCTTGCTGCTGTCTACTGAATGTCCTGCCCAGCAGTAACAGAGCACACAGGCTCCTTAAAAACACGTGGAACATTTTTGAGGATGGACCGTAAGCTATGTCATAAAACAAGCTGCAGTAGATTTTTATATGACTGAAATATTACAAAGTATATTCTCCAACCACAATGGGGAAGGAAATTTTCCACTGCACAGAAGGAAATTTGGGAAATCAACACATACACACACACACACACACACACACACACACACACACACACGAACTTTAAACACATAATTTGAGGGTCAAAGAAGAAATCACAAGAGAAATTTAAAAATATTTTCAGTTGATTGAACACAATACACAATAACCAAAATTTGAAAGAAGCTAAGGAACTACTTAATGGGAAATTTATAGCTGTAAACACTTATCTTAGAAAAGAAGACAGCTGGCACAGGTGCCTCTAATCCAATGACTTGGGAGGCAGAAGCAGGAGGATTATGTGTCTGAGGCCAGAGGCAGCCTGTGCAATGTAGTGAGGTCCTGTTTCAAAATAAAAAATAAAAAAAGAGCTGTGGGCACGCCTGAGTGGCAGAGCACTTGTGCGAGGCCCTGAACTCCATCCTTTCTGCCTTTCCTCCACCCTATACTGAAAGAAAAGAAGAGCAAAGAAAAGAAAAGGAAAGGAAAGGAACAGAAAGGAAAGAAAACAGAAAAGAAGAAACGAAACGGCCTCAAATCATAAACCTAAGCTTCCACCTCAAGAAATTAGGAAAAAAAAAACAAAAACAAATGTAATCCAAAGCAAGCAGAAGAAAGAAAACAATGAAAATTAGTGTGGAAATCAATGAAATAAAAATAGAAAAATAATAGAGAAAAATCAGTGGAAACAAAACTTGTTTCTTTGAAAAGATCAACAAAATTAAAAAAAAAAAAATTTTTTTTTTCCTGCAGTGCAGGAGATGGAACCAAGGGCCTTGCACCTGCTAGGCAAATGCTCTACCACTGAGTTATCCAGTAGCCCCACATTAACAAATATTTAATCTGGCCAGAAACAAATATGGGATACACAAATTAGTTAAGGGAGGACATCAATACTGACCTTACAGAAATTAAAATCAGGGTAATGAAAGCCAGGCATGGTGGCACAAGACTGTAATCCCAGCATTTGGGAGGCTGAGGCAGGAGGATCAAGAGTTTGAGACCAGCCTGGGCTACATAGTGGGTCCATGCCAAAAAAAAAAAAAAAAAAAAAGAAGAAAGAAGGCAGTGTAATGAGTACTTAGAACATCTAAAAATCAGCATATTAAACAATTTTGTGAAGTGGAAAAATTAATTGAAAGATGCAATTTAGTAGAAGCTGCCTCAAGGAGAAATAGAAAATCTGAATAGATCTAGAAAAAGTAAAGAATTGAATTTGTTATTTAAAATCTTCCCACAAGGAAAAGCCCAGACCCAGGATTTTTCACTCTTACACCTTATCAGGTATTTAAAGAAAAATGTCATTCTTAAAAAAACAAAAACAAACAAAAGCAAAACAAAAAATACAAAGATGAAAGAATGCCTTTCAATTCATCCTATGGGAGCAATGTCAGCCAAATATCAAAGCCAGCCAGAGGTTTCACAAGAAAACTACAGACCTCATAAATATAAAAATCCTTAATAAATATTAGCCATCTGAATCCTAAAACATATAAAAAGGATTATACACCAGAATCAGATGAAATTTATACTCAAAAGTTCGAGGTTGACTTTACATCTAAAAATTAAGTAATGAGATGTAGTATAAGAATAGGGTAAAGGGAGAAAAAAACTCACACAATCATCTCATTATGTCAGCGGGTTTAGGGGTGCAGTATCCCAATGTTATCACCTGCCCTGAGGAGTTCCCTTTCGTATGACCTCCACTCAGGGGACATCTTGGGGATCCTTGTCTCAGTTGCCAAAAAGAATTTCAGGATGGAACAAAGAAGTGAAGCAGTTTGAGGTTTTTAGGTAAAGGAAAGGGATAGTACACACTTCAGAGTCAAGCTCGGGTGGGTATTGAGAAAGAGATACGGGAGGCAGGTCCAGAGAAGGAGGCACAGGTTCAGAGAACAGGTAGCAGGCAGGTCCTTCCCCAAACCTCAATTACCTTTCCCTCTCTGGCAGGAGATAACTCGGTATAGAAAAAATTATATGTGACACAGAGATTATAGTATAGAGTACAGGCTAAGTTTATAAAGACATAGAACATAGAGTACACCTTCAAGACATGAAGGCAGGTAGTAGTAGAGGTTCCTGCAGCCCAGAGCAGTGGTCACATTGTCATTTATAGTGGGGGTTGATCCTTTAGGGGAAGGAAAGAAATGTTTTACACCTGGGGCCAGTGCAAAAAAGGGGTCAATGGATTCCCAGTGTCTTCAAAGGGCTGGGCTCAGAGACAGGCATTTCAAAAGATTCTAGAAATCTGGGCAGCTACCAGTCTTGATAAGGGAGCAGAATTCACTAAGCAATGTCCTTTTCCACTGTTGGGAGTAGTTTAAGTCTCCCACAGTCTTATCATCCTTCCTGGATGAATGTAGAAGTGAGGAGTGATTTTAATTCTGTTTTCTTTTAGCCAGTATGCTGTTTGTAAGGGTACTACCTATCAGGGAAGCACTGACCACCAGACCAAAGCCTTTGTCCCAGGAGGCTCACATTAGTATTTATATCACAGGTGGCTGGGAAGCACATGGCTAGGCTGGGAGGTGGCTGGCTGCAGTGCCTTTTATTCCCTTTCTTCCTGCCTACCACCCTCTAATAATTAGATATATAAAATATTACCAATATCCAAGCACCCATTTATAATAAACATTCTCACAAAGTGGGAGTATTTCTTCTACGTGGTAAAAGGTTATTTATGTAAAGAACGAAGCTAAGAGCATACCTCATGGGGTAAGGTGGATGTTTTTCTTGTGCAAAAATAGTAGTTCTTCTCACTTCAAGATTGTGTTGGGGGTTCTAGCCACTGAACTGATGCAAGAAAAAGAAACAAAAGGGTCCAGAATGGAAGGGATGAATAACAACTTTTTATATGCAGACATGATGTTGTATATAGAAAATCTTAAGGGATAAAAAAATAAAAAAAACTAGAACTAGCCGGGCATGGTGGCGTACACCAGCTCAGGAGGTGGAGGCAGGAGGATCGCAAGTTTGAGACCAGAGGAAGTCCCTGTAACTTAGCGAGACCCTGTCTCAAAAAGTACAAAAATGGGCTGAGGGTGCAGCTCAGTGGTCCAGCACTTGCAGAGCATGCAAATGCGAGGCCCTGGGTTCAACCCCCAGTACCACAAAAAAATAAAAAAAAGTAGAACTAATGAACACATTCAGACATTCAGCAAGGGAGCACAATTCATGACCAATGTATCAAAATCAGTTGCATTTCTATATGCCAGGAATGAATAATTCAAAGTGAAATTTATAAAATTCTAGTCACAATATCTTCAGAAGCAATTGTTTTGGTCCATTTTGTGTTGCTATAACAGAAAACTAGAGACTGGGTAATTTATAAGGAAAACAAATGTATTTCTCACAATGCCGGCGGCTAGGACATCCAATATCAAGGCGTTGTCACCTGGCAAGGGCCTTCTTGCCGTGTTGTCCCATGGCAGATGGCAAGAGGTAAGAGGAAAAGAGAAGAGGAGAGAGATGCACAGAGAGTGTGCTGCCCTTCCTCTTTCCTAGCAGATCTTCCTGTGTTCTTGAACCCACTCATGCAATGATGGCACAAGTCCACTTTGTCTTCAGAACCCAGTTGCCTCTCATTAGGAAGGATACCTTCTAACACTGTTGCATTAGGGATTGTTTCCAACACATTATTTTTAGAGGACACATTCAAACAATTTTAACAAGAAAATATTTTGAGATAAATTTAACAAAATAGCTGTAAGACTTGTAATTTAACAAAATAGCTGTAAGATTCTGAAAACCACAATCCATTCCAGAAATACTTCAAGAAAGATCTAAGTAGAGGGCCACTTTACAATGATGGACATGAAGTTCAGCATTTTAAGATTACAGAACTTCCTAAAGTGATTCAATGTAATACCAATCACATTCCTAGCAGGCCTTTTCTGTGCAACTGACAACTGATTCTAAAATTTATATCAAAAGGCAACTCAATGGGGAGAAGATGGTCTTTTCAAGAAATGGAGCTGGGACAACTGGGTCTCCCCATGCAAAAATGATGAGTTTTACACTACTCACTATACATAAAAATCATTTCAGGAGAGATTATTGATCAAAATGTAATAGCTGAATCTGAAAATCTCTTGGTTTAGGTGATCATTTCTTAGATATGGCATCAAAAGTACAGTGATAATGAAAAAAGAAATAGATAAATTGGATTTCAACCAAACTTAAATCATTTGCACTTCAAAAGACACCATTTAAAAAGTGAAAATATAAGCCCCAGACCAAGAGAAAACACAAGTCACATATTCAGTATAGGATTTTATCCAAAATATATGAAGAATGCATAACAATCTGATAAATAAGACAAATAGCTCAAAATGATCAAAAGATTTGAATGACTAAGGCAGTGAGAAGACAATTCACAGAATGGCAGAAAATATTGCAAATTGTATAGCTGATGAGGGACTTGCATCTTGAATAAAGAACTCTTACAACTCAATAATAAAAAGGCATTTTAAGAATGAGTGTGTAGTTTGCTAGAGTGCTATAATTATGTACCACAGACTGGGTGGGTTAAACAACAGAAATTTATTTGTACACAATTCTGGAAGCTAGAAGTCTGGAATCCAAGTGTTGCAGGGCTTGTTTATCCTGTTTGCCTCTCTTTGGCTCGTAGATGGCCACTTCCTCTCTGTGCCCTCACATGGTCTTTCTTTTGTGTCCTAATTCCTTCTGATATGGACCCCAACCATATTGGATGAAGGCCCACTCTAATGATCTTGTGATAACTCATCTCTTCAAAGACCCTGTCTCCAAATACAGTTGCACTCTGAGTTTCTGGATATTAAGACTTTGATCTATAACTGTTGGGATGACATAATGCAGTTCATAATAATGGGGAGAGAATCTGAACAGACATTTGTTCAGAGAAGGACTATAAATTGGTAATAATCCCATTAAAAATGCTCAGCATTAGTGGCTATCAGAGAATCATAAATAAAAACCACAATGGGATACTGCTTCACAGCTACTAGGCTCAAAAGGTAAAACACAGACTTACCATACAGGTCAGAAATTCCCTTCTAGGTATATGTTTGTTATAGTTTGGGTGTTAAATGTTCCCTAGAGGTCTATGTGTTAAAAGACTTGGTACCCAGTTGGCACTATGGGGCTTTATCAGAGTCCTTAGGTCACTGGGGGAGTGCCTTCAAAGGGAATGATAAAGTCTGGGACCTTCCTTTTTTGCTTTGCTTCCTGGTTTGACATGTAAGTGGTTTGCTCATCCATGTGCTCCTGCCATGATGTGCTGCCCTTGTTGGAGACCAAAAGCAATAAGGCTACCTGGTCTTAGACTGGAACCTCCAGAATTGTGAGCCAAAATAAGTATTTTCTCTTTATAAGTTAATTGCCTCATGTATTTTTCTCTACTAATAGGAATCTAAGAAAATATCCAAAGAAATGAAAACATAACACCTACTCAAAACTTGTACACAACTTTTTCACAGCAGCATTATTCATAATAGCTACAAAATGGAAACAACACAGATGTCTATCAACTGGTGAATGGATGAATATAGTATCTATACAGTGGAATATTATTCCCCTATAAAAATGAATGAAATGCTGGTACATTCTACTATGTTGATTTACTTTGAAAATACACTAAATAAAAGAAGCCAGCAACAAAAGAGTACATTCTTATGATTGCATTTATATGAAATACTCATCCCCAAATGGCAAATATGTAGAGGCAAAGGAAATATTGGTGTTTGCCTTGAGTTGGGGGATGGAAAATGAGAAATGAGGAGTGACTAATAATGGGTACTGGTAATGAGTTCTTTTCAGTGTGATGAAACATTTAAAATTTTATTTTGGTGGTGATGTGGTATTTTACAACTTTAAATATATATAAAATCACTGAATTATACACTTGAAATGAGTGAATTGTATGGTATTGAAATATATCTCAACAAACCTTTCCAAAAATGGATATGAAGGCTGGGGATGTAGCTCAGTGGTAGAGTACTTCCCTAGTATGTGTAAAGCCCTGGATTCAATCCCCAGCTCCGTCAAAAAATATAAATGGATATTTCCTGACAGAATATATATGAATATTCAATAACCCAATGAAAATACCACTAGATGCCAAGGAAATGCAAGTGACAACCATGCAATGCCACTTCATACCCCAAGCAATGTCTAATAAAAAGAAAGTCAATGAAAGGTGTTGGGGGAATGTTGAGAAAAATCGGGAAAAATTAGGAAAAAAACCCAAAACAGGGAAAATGGCTTTTGAAGATTTAGTCTCACATTTGAAAAACTGAAAGTAAAAAGGGACTTGCAGGAGGGAGCCAGAAACTTGCCCGGGCATGTCTGAGCAAGTTGGCTCCCCCAAGCTCCCTGTTGTAGTGATTGGACAGTTTTATAAAACCCTTTGTGAACCCCCTATTCTGATTGGACACTAAAAGGACAAAGGACTCAAACGTGATTAGTCAGCCTTCTATAAAAGTAGCTGCAGTGCAGCAGCTCTTTCTCTCGCCGGGAACGGACATGGAAGAATCTCTCTGTCTTTACCTGACATTGAGACAAGAACTCTCTCACCAACCACTGATGGCCAGATGGTGCACTCAAAGAAGGAGAAGATCTTCAAGCAAGCTGTGGAAAGCCTCTTGGCCTGGTGCCTTGTGGCCAAAGCTGAGGACAGGCTCTGGACCCAGAGCTGGAGGCAGAAGAGCCACTGCTGCCGCTGAGGCAGCAACCAGAGCTGATAACACTTGTATAGCTATATACACTTTTGGGTTCCTCTCGGCCCTGGTAAGGGCAAAGGGGCAATAAAGAGCTGTTTGTCCCCCAAGGCAAAAGCACCCGAGGCTTTTCCTTTTTCCCCTCCTTTGGTGTTCCCTAGGGCCGTAGGAGTCTGCAACCCTCCCCGAGGGTCCCAAGGTTATAATAAGTTGAGTATAGTTATTTATGTGTGTGGCAGCACCTCCTGCCTGAACATCTGGGCCGGACAGGCAAGGTGTGCACCCCATGGGGAGAATGTGGAGAAACTGGGTACCCCAGACATTTTTGGTGAGATTATAAAATGTGATTTGACAACAGTTTTCTGTTTCTCAAAATATTAGTTTTACCATATGGCCCATCTTTCTACTCTAAGATATGCATGAGAGAAATTAAAACAAGCATCTACATAAGGATTTTTATTGCATAATTTTCATAATAACCAAAAAGCAGAAACAACCTAAATGCCCATCATCTGATGGCTGGAAGAAAAATATGCCTTATGTTCAAACAATGGAGTGCTATTCAAAGATAAAAGTGCAAAGTACTTGTGATAGCTTTCTATCACCAGATCAAAATATCTGAGCTATTCAACTCATACAGACAATAGGCTTATTCTGGCTCACAGTTTTGGAGGTTCCAGTCTGTGATTGATTAGCTTCATTTCTTTAGGTCATGTGGTAAGGCAGAACATTGTGGTGGGTGGTGGGAGCCTGTGATGGAGAGAAACTGCTAACCTCATAGTCAAGAAGCAAAAGAGAGGGAGAGGAAAGGACCAGGGTCCCAGTCTCTTCAAGGTCATGTGCGCAATGACATCAGGACTTCCCACTCAGTCCCATCTCTCAGAGGTTCTACCACCTCCCTATAGTACCACCCTTAGGACAAAACTTTTATCACATGGGCCTTTGGGAAACAGTCAGTATCCAAACTATAGCAGTACATCTACAGCAGTACAACTATGGTGGCCATAGATGAACTGTAAAAGCATTGTAGTAAAAAGTCATATAGTAGTAAGAAGTCATATTGTAGTAAGAAGACATTTCACTTATGTGAAATGTCCACCGAAGGCAAATCTATAGAAACTGTTACTAAATTTATGTTTCCATAGAGTTGAGGGTAGCAGATGGAGTAATTGAAAATGTAAATGAGATTTGCTATTGGTGTGGTAAGGATTGAACCCAGGGCATCATGTACACTAAGCACATGTACCACTGAGCTATACCCTTAGCCCTACAACTCTGTAAGTTTTCTAAAAATAATTGAATTGTACACTTACGATGAGTGAATATTTTTTATGCAAATTATACATAAAGAGAGCTGTTTTAGAAAAATGACAGAATGGTATGACAATTGAGGGTGTTTACAAATGCTTATTAAAATGAGGGCCTCTGTAACTGAAGCTGGTAAGGAGCAGTGAGAAATAATGAGAAAGTGGGAGGACCAATGAACTGTGTAGGCAGTAATTGACAAATTATTGGAGTCAGCCTTCTAGAGGGAGTGAGATGTAAAGATAGAAGTTGATAATCAGAAAATGGGATGATTGGAGTTGAGATTATTGTTGGACTGAAAATTAAAAACTTTAACTAGGTATGGTGGAATGTGTTTTTAGTCTCAGCTACTGAGGATACTGAAGCAGGTGGATTGCTGAAGCCCAGGAGTTCCAGATCAGCCTAGGCAACATAGTGAGACCATGTCTCAAAATTTTTTTAAAAAAATTAAAATTATGATCATGGATGTGGGTCAGGTAATAGGGAGAGAAAGATGATTTGAAATAAGTATGAAAAACAATTAAAGGACTTATAAACGCCCCAAGAGTTATGAGAGTAGAGTGGGAGTGAATGATAATGTAGGAACTAAAATCTTCAAGGGATGACCCAAGAGGTAGTAGATGATTGCTACAAAGAACAATAATATACAACGGTGTTATGAGAGTAGATTGAAATTTGGAGTTAAGAGGCAGAGACAGAGTATTATTGTCTTGAAGCAAGAAGAGAGAGGGCCAGAACAGGTTACAGTCAGGATGATATAACATGTCTACAGAGGCAAAAACCCTAGAAAGTACATCAAACTCATCTTGCCACATCTGTAGCATGTGTTGAATGTGAGGTATTGATCACAGTGGTAAAATGGGAGGAAGACAAAGTGAGGCTGAGAACATAAGAGGAACAATCAGTCAAATCAGGCAAAATCATGCAGATTGCCTGAATTGTTTGTGCTGCTATAACAGAAAATAATAACCTGGGTAATTTAAAGAAAACAATTTATTTCTTATAATTCTGGAGGCTGGTAAGTCTGAATCCAAGTGTTGGAATCTGGTGTGGACTTTCTTGTTGCATCATGACATGATGGGGGTATCACATGGAGAGAGCAAGTGTACTAGCTCAGATCTCTCTTCCTCTTCTTATAAAGTCCCTAATACCATCATGGGGGTCCCACCCTCCTGACCTCATTTAACCCTCATTACCTCTCAAAGGATTTCCCTCCAAATTCCACTGACATATGGAAGTTAAGTTTCTAACACATGAAATTTAGGGGACATATTTAAACCATAACAATATACAAATTGGAAAGAAGGCAGAACTGTGGAATGATTTTTGTTCTTTAATCAAAGGAATGAGGCTCTCTAGGAGTGAAGTGGGATGCAGCAGAAATAAAGTCTTGGTAACAGTTGGACTGTACACATTCTACTCTTGTCACTGAGTCCTTGACTGCATGGCAATGGCATCATAATGACTGAATGCAAGTGAAGTGAACATAACCAGGGACCGGGCCACAGGTGCTTTGGTCATCTATACCTTAGTGGGTGGCATGGGAAGGCACTTGGGAGAGGCTTGTGCCTTTGGTTGGAGGCAAGATGAAAGTGTCCATTCGTGTGTACATGAGATCTAAGCTCCTGCCTCTGACTTAAAGTCAAAATTAGGTCAGAAATCATGTATTTCTTTATCCATTTTGAATTTTTTAATCTACTGTGGCATTATATCTTGAATGGGAAGTCCAACAATCTTAAGTCCAGATCTTAAGTCCAGCAATCAGGAACTCAGCATGGAAGTGGGGGATGTGCACTCTTGATGCTCTGTATAAGGGGAAAGGAATTCTAGGTTGCCTGCTGCTTGAGATTGCAAGGGACCTGAGAATTTGTATTTCTACCAAGTTCCCAGGTGATGCTGATGTCTTTGATCTGTACTTGGAGATCCATTAGGATAGATTTATATGCATTTCTCCAAAGGAATAAGTTTGATACTGTGACCAACACACTGTAAGTGTAATGGGTTCAATTGTGTCCCTTCAGAAAGCTCCATCTGCCAGTATTTCAGAATACAATGTGTCATGATGCAGATATGATTAAGATCATGTCATACTGGACTAGGATGGGCCCTTTGTCCTATATAACTGTAAAAAGGAGAGTCATGGAAACATGGACACAGACAGAATGCCATGTGACCCTGCAGACCAAAAATGAAGTCCTACGGCTGGCCAACGGACACTGAGGATTTCCAGCAAACCAACAGAAGAGGAATGGAAGGATTCTGCCGTATATAGATTTCAGAGGGAGTATGGCCCTGCAGACACCTTGATTTTGGATTTCTAGCCTCTGCAACTGTCATGTAATACATTTCTGTTGTTTTTTTAAGCCACCCAGTTTGTAGTACTTTGTCCTAACAGCCTTAGAAAATGAATACACTGAGGTTGCCTCAATGAGTCATGCACCATATCATCCCCTCCCTTTGAGTGTAGTAGAATCTGAGAGTTGCTTCCAACTGATAAGACTATGGAAAACATGATGGAATATCACTGCTCTGAGGAAGCTGTATCACACTCTGTTCTTAGATTGGAAAGGTAAATTCACTTTGGTTAAACAAGTAAATTGCCATGTGGTTGCAGAGAACTTCAGATGGTTCCTAGGGCACATTTCAGCCAATAGCCAGTAAGAAGCTGGGACCCTTGATCCTACCACATCAAATGCATTCTGCTACCATATGAATGGGCCTAGTTGAGAGTCCAGAAATGACCAGGGCTTTGTTGACACGCAGGGGTCTCTCATGCAGTTCAGTCAGATGTCAGCTGGGGCTGCTGGCACTGCTGGCACCTGAAGGTTCTCCTGGGCTGAGCATCTGCAGTGGCTGGGAGTTGATGCTGACTGTCTGCTGTCAGCTGGAGCATGCTCATTCAGCTTGGGCCTTATAGGGGTTTCAGGATGCATGGACTTTTTACGTGGTGCCTGAATTCTCCTAGAGCAAGTGTCCTCAGAGAACCAGACAAACTTTTCAGATCTATCCTTGGATGTCATGTAGCATCACTTCTGTTGTTTCTATTGCTTGAAGTAGTCCAGAGCCTGTCCAGATCAAGCGGAAGTGTCTCTTTATGGATGAGTGCCAAAGAACTTGTGGGCAATATTTTAAACCTGCTTGTCACTGAAGTATAGCTTACAAATAACAAAATACACAGAGCTTAAGTGTTGAGTTGAATGAATTTTAACAGTAAAATAGACTCATGCATCTATCACCTGAAATAAGTACAGGGTATATTTTCTACTCTATAAAGCTTTCTTGTGTCCCTTTGAACTCAACCTGCAGTTTGACTTCTGTTCTGTGAAGAAATATAAATGGGATCACATGCTCTTGTGTGTGTTTAGGTGAAGGCTTTGAGATTTAGTCATAATGCTGCCCTATCTGTTGTTTATCATTAAGTTGTATTTCACTGTATGAACATCCCAAAATGTTTTTTAATTCCTCACATGTTGCTGGACATTTGGCCCAGTGTGTGGCTATTATGAACAAGGCTGTTACAAATATTCTTGTATATACCTTTGAATGTTATCAAAGTATCTTTGGAAGTACTACTTCCTACTCATTAGATCTATAGTGTTTGAATGCCAAAAGATCTTTGATATCATTAACCTTTCCAGATGACAAAGATTTGTTATCATGACCCTTTTGGGATTAAGGAGTGTATAGTTTACAGGATTTAATAGAAAGAATGGAATTGTACCTTACAAGAAAACTCTGTGTCATTCATCATTTTAGTTACGTAAGTGTTCGGCATGAATAATTATAGAGATGGCTAAGATTAAAAAAAAAAAAAAAGGGAAATTTCCATACAAACCAAGTTCTTTTCTCCAGCCTTTTCCAAATCTCATTCCATAGAGGTTAAAAAAAATTATCTTTCTAAATTTCTTTCTGTATTTAGGACAACAGTATTGTTGGAGGAGTGGAACGTCATTATTGACTAGAGTCTAGGCTTAGTAACAGGGACACAAGTCTTTTCTAGGTGACTCCAACCCCAAGATACTGCTACTCTTCCAAAGGAGTCATCCTAGGAGTTAAGGCCTCCTAGCAGGCATCACTTTAGGAATAAAGACCATTTTGTCTCTCAGGGAATAGGAGTTCCTTTAATAGAAGGCATTATGATAGGTTTAGGAGTCTTAGAAAATTTGCTGATAGTAGTTGTCTGCTCTTTGGCTATAGGCACATTATCTCTATCCCAGTTAGGAGTAGAGGACTGAAGAAAATCTCACTGTAAACTCTAAACCTCTGCAGGCTTGGAAAGAAAACTCCATTTCTGAGAGAAGACTAGGGCCTCTGCTATGGATGAGAGTGGTTTGTTAAGATGATTGGGGATAATGACTCATTATTTAGGTAATGTAATATTCAATAAGAAGATTATTAAAATAATTAGATTTGTCCTCTGGATTTGGCCCAGTGGTCTTAAATATAAAATAAGATTAACTTGAGTATGTAAGGAAGAAAATGACCTTGGGATTGATAAGGGGCTAAATTATTTTATATTTTATTTTATTGTGGTACTAGGGGGCTGCATCTACATATACTTTGTTAAGTGCTCCACCACTGAGCTGTTCCCCCAAATACTCCCTTTTTAAAATTTGGAGACAGGGTCTCACTAAATTATGCAGGCTGCCTCTGGTTTTAAAACTTGCAATCCTCCTGCCTCAGCCTCCTGAGTGGCTGGGATTATGGGCATGAGCCAGTGTGCCAGGCAAGGAGCTTAATTATTTTAAAGGCTGATGGTATCAATGACAAATTTAAAATCTATCTGCTACACCGAGAATAATCTTTAATGTGGCATTAGATTATTGAGGATACCTTGGGAAATCAGGTCAAAATAAACAGGGAAGTTATGAAAAATACTGAAAAATACATGATAACGATAAACAAGACATTTATTTTTCATATTCATTTGGGGGAAAAGGGAAAAAGTCAGTTTGCCCTACCCAGTGCTGGTCTTTCTGGAAGATTCTCCAATCATTTCATGGAATTGGGTAGGTTGCTTGATCACAGAAGATTCTGTATTTCAATTCATAAAGAAAATTTCCTTTGAAGAGAGTGGTCAGAGAGTAAGCCTTTGCGAGCAGCTTCGCTGGTGCACAGCCAAACTCCCTCTCTGAGTGAAGCCTTTTCCACACTGGCCACAAAGATAGGGTGTCTCTCCTGTGTGGATTTTCCCATGCAGAATACAATTCCCCCGGGTGTGGAAACTCTTCCTGCACTGGGAACAGGCATAGGGCTTCAGGCCTGTGTGGACTCTGATGTGAACAATTAGGCTTCCTTTCTGACTGAAGGCTTTTCCACACTGATCACATCTATAGGGCTTCTCACCGCTGTGAACCCTTCGGTGAACAGCAAGGTTACTTTGATTCCTGAAGCTTCTCTGGCAGATGGCACACTCGTAAGGTTTCTGTCCTGTGTGGAGTCTCTCATGGACAGCCAGACTGCCTCGCTGACTAAAGCTTTTGCCACACTCTTTGCACTGATAGGGTTTTTCTCCTGTGTGTATTCGCTGATGGGTGACAAGATTGCCTTTGGCCCTGAAGCTTTTTCCACAGTGGGTGCATTCAAAGGGCTTCTGCCCAGTGTGGATTCTCTCATGTAATGTTAGACTGCCTTTTTGTCGGAAGGACTTTCCACATTCCTGGCATTCATAGACCTTGTGTCTCACTCCAGGTGACTCTTCCTGTAGTGCTTTAGAATCTGGGGATTTTTGTTCCAGCTTCTCTCTTCTGAAAGAATTCTGGAAATCCCAGCTTGAGGATCCTGTGGCCTCAGAGTGATCATATTTGTGGGGGGTTTCTGTCATCACATCTGGTAAAATGAGAGGGAAGTCATGTAAGATGCACCAGTGCGCTGAATGAGAAGAGGGGAAAACAAGCATACCCCTCCGAGTACCTATCATGCATGTACTATGAATTTTGCGTATGTAATTGAATTGTGAAAACAATCCAGAGATTGCTACAGACAAGGAAATAAGGAGATTATTATAGGTCATAGAGCTATATCAGTTAGTTGGGATTCAAACAATGGCATGCACCATAGCCATGTATTGCTTCCAAATTTAATTTAGCCTCCCAAATAATCTTGTGAGGTGGACATGATTATCTCTATTTTGTAGGTAAAAAAACAGGTTTGGAGGATTAAGAAAACTATTTAGGATCACACAGAGCCCTATACCCAAGTTTTATCTGACTCCTAAACAGGTATAGATCCAGGATATGTGCTGCCCAAAGCTTTAAAACTGTGGAAGTACTCTTTAAAAAAAAAAAAAAAGTATAAACTCAAGCAAAGGGCCTTGAAGAGATCAATGCAAACAAGGGGTTCTGAGGCTTAAATTGCATTGGCTCCATGAGAAATCCACCCTGCTCCACAGTCTGCTTTTTTTTTCTTCTGTTGCTTGAGCCAGAGTCTCACTGTGCAGCCCAGTTTGGCCTTTAAGTTGTGATCCTCCCACCTCTGCCTCCCAAATGTGGGGGTTATAGGTGTGTACCACCACACCTGGCTGGTCTGCTCTTTTGACTGTGGAGTAAGCTCTATGACCTCAGAAAATATGTAGTAGAACCCAGAACATTTAATACCTATCATCTCTAATCCCTACATGCCTATAAGATACAGCTTATTGTCCCCTTTTACAGATGAAAAGCCTGGAGCTTAAGAAGTTAAGTAACTTCTCTGATAATGCAAATCTAGCCAGGGCAGTTATAGAATCTAATCCAAGGAATTTCTTCCTTCAAAATCCAGGTTATTTTCAATCTATTAAGTTTTGGTGGAACTGAAATCAATTTTGAATTCTTCACAATTTGTATGGAGATACTGACAGTATTTTCCAGTATTGTATTGCACCTGATCCTCCTACTGCACTTTAAATGTGGGTCACTATTAGTTTTCTTGGTGTCATCCTAGGGGATTTTTCTCCTTGTTCTGCTTGCTTTTTCCTTATTTAAGAACAGTGCTGAGAGTTAAGTGTAATTTCATCTTCTGAGACTACCTCAAAGCTACCTCTATATAAAAACTGTTCTCTTGCTGTTTTGACTATTGTTTCTAACTCTAGTCTCCAGGATAGCCTGCAGTAATCCCAAGGAATAGTGAGCTCCACAAAAGAGTGTCTCCTTTGCTTCCTCAGACTGTTAGTCAGTGCTTATGACAGGGACCCTGGGTATCTGTAAGCTGAGGGCATCCTGGCAGCTAGCTGACTCACTCACTGAAAAAGGCTACATTTTGGGCATATCTTCCATGACAGTCCAGCAGGGTAGCTGTTGGAAATCCAAACATGTCCACTCCTGCTCTCGGACTTTAATCACCACCTCTTCATATGATTCTTCCATGGGCTGTTCTTGAGCACCTGACAGGGAGAAAAGAAATAAAAATGAAACAACAAAACAAACAGGAAAGAGCAGAATTGATAAGTGAGAAATATAAAAGACAGCAGGAACTCCAGTTTAGCATGAGTCAAAACAGGAAATCTGAGTTTTTTGATGTAATATCAGCAATCTATAATGTCACTGCCAAATAAGCTAAAAAATAGCAAGACCACACAAGAATGAGTCTAGCAGCAAATGTGCAGCAAGAATGCAGACAACATAAGAACATGTATTTTTTTCTTGTTATTTCACAGCTAGTGGTTACTCCTGCTTACACTTTGGTCTTGGCACTGGATGGAGATCTTCCATTTCCTACTTAACTATTGCCTGTTATTTTATCCTCCAAACCCCAAAGATATTCAGAATCTAAAAAGTCAACATTTCAGTCTTCATGAGTAGTACCATGATGGAATAGTTCCGGCTCTCCTTTCTGAGGCAGGATAGAAAGATGAAAAATTAAAGAGACATGGGAGGAGGAAGGAGGCCCTCACATTGAGATCTGGTTTATGTTTCTCACTGGCTAAGGATCAAGTATTTCAAAACAACTCACAAAATCAGGGAAAACGGCCTATACAGACAATAATTCTTTTTCTGAGAGATATCACAAACAAGAACATTAAAACAGCAAATCGACCATGCTTAAGGCCAAGACATGAGACCTTTAGAAGCATTCTGCTTTCATCCATAACCCCAATGTACCTCGTAAGCCACTATACAGTTTCATTTACAAAAGGAAAGTCTTTAGGATAAGAGAAATAAATCTCAATGTAAATGATGCAACTGTATGAGTACATGGGAAAAATAGAGGAACCTATCCCAAATATGTACATGATGAGTTTTATTACATATTGGTCAAAAGGTTCCATAAGCCTTGTAAATTGATAAAAATGTGACCAAAAGTGATGGAATAGTTGAGTAATAGAAAAAGCAAATGTTGTATTACTCTGTACCCCACCAACATTTACCAATAAAGGGAAAAAAAATTAGAGAAATAAGTAAACCAGCTCTTGTTTTATTTGATTTTTAAACTTAATTTTTAAGCTTTGCTAAATCTTTCAACCTGGTTGTTAATTAAATTCTTTATTTACATGGCATAACTTCAAAAGCCACAAAATCGTAGATATTAATAATTATTAAGACACTTAGGCGCATCTCTCTCTCTCTAGACCCAAGTTTAAATCTAAAGCATGTACTATCTCTTTCTCGTTTATCTTTTCTTCCCCCAGTACTGGGGGGGTTGAACCATGCTTTTGTAAGTGCTCTGTTAATCAGCTGCACCCCCCAGCCCATTTTTTACTTTTTGAGACAGGGTCTTACTAAGTTATGCAGACAGTCTCTGGCCTTGAACCTGCCACCATAACCAGGTTTTTCTCACATCTTTTTAAATAAATCCCAGCTCTGGAAAAAAATTTTTTTTAAATCTATGGTGAATAAAATGATGGAAGCTGGACAATTAAAAAAATAAAAACAACAACTCAACTGTTTCATACTGACTTGTCTTGAAATTCTCTTCAGCATAAATCAAGATATCAGCCATGCCTGGCCTCTAGTCCCTAGGAGGTGGAACTCCTTCAGGCTATGCCTTGCTATGTCCTTTTGGTCTTATCCTGTCCTGTCCCTTCCTCCCTCCCACTGTTGCTGACATTTCCATTCTCCCCTAAGTTATAAGGATCTAACAAAGGATTCACATGTTACCTTTTGACAATTCTTAGGAAGCTCCAGACCTAGACCCATTCTCTTTCCTATGGTACCTTTTCTCTTTGGAATATTCCTTACCTCAGGACTGTAATTACTGAATTTTTACACTTTATTTATGCAGTGGTTCAACATATAATTTCTTTCTCTTTCATATGTTCTATCAAAATGCTGGACTCCTGATTTAATGAACTAGCAGTATGATGGAACAATTCTTTGTTTTATTAATTTCAGTACCTGGCCCTTCCTGACAGCTGTAGGTTCAGCTATATGCTGTGATGACCAGGAACTCTTATTTGAAGGACTCACTTCCATCTTGAAACACAAGCTACAAAGGAATCCCATCACAGTACCAGCTCTTGGAAATTCAAGGTATTATCGATCAACAACAACTGCACATCCACAAACAATAAGTGGAAAAGTACATGGTACCTGTTGTCATTGGAGATTCCAGAAAATAGGGTTTAGTCAGAACAAGTGGGTAGAATCTAAGTTCCACCTCTCCATCTCCTGTGAGGCCTCCAACAAGTATCAACTAATCTGTATCTCCTTGATTAATATCCTGGACCACAAGTCTGAGGAACCAAATTGTAGAAGACTTTTGGAGGAAGTGACTTTGTGATAAAAAATACTGCTTTCCCATCAGAAATCCTATTGTTTCCTTTGGGAAATGTTCTGAATTAGTCACTGAGAGACTTAGGTTCCTGTGTGGCCTCCACCACCTAAGGATCTCCGGCTAATAACCAAATAGCACTGATTCTGTTTCCTCACTTACAGGTTAACACTATTATCAGAGACAACCAAATGTGAAGGGTCTCTGACGTGGCCTACTAATGTAAGCCTAAAATCCAGAGTTCTCAGCAGGAGGGGCGGGAGGAGGGGTGAACTTGGCCGTGAGGGGACCCTCACTCCTGTGGGGTTCCAGGATTAGGAGATTCTGGCAGGGGGTGATTTCCCCCGCCCACTCGGCTGTCCTTCCTCCCATTCTCCACCCAGAGGGGTCTCCTCGCCTCATCCTGGGCGCCTGCGCTTTCTTCCTGGACCTCTGTAGAACCCTCATGGCAGGGCCACACCTGCCCATCGCCTCCTCCCATGCCCGCCGGGTTCGGGCCTCCCCAGGACCCCGCTCGTCGCGGCAGGCCGCCCCTCCCGCCGCAGCGCCCAGCCCGCCCCGCGTCCTGGACGCGGCATCCCGCTCTCCGGCCGGGGGACGCTTCTCTGTCGCCTCCGGGCGAGCGAGCCCGGCCCGCTCGCGGCCACGCGGAGGGCCCGGGGCGGCGGCCTGAAGGCGAGGCCCCGCCTCGCCCGGGCGCACGGACCCGGCCGCGGCCTCACTCACCGCAGCGGCGCGTGCCCGCAGACAGACAAAGCCGGCGCCGAGCCCGCAGCAGTGGCAGCAGCGCCGCGCGGCGGCCGGACCACAGCTCCCAGGAGCCCGCGCGCGCCTCGGGGCACTGTGGGAAGCGCAGGCGCAGCGCCGGCGCGGGGCAGCTGTTCGCCCCGCGGGTCGGGGCCAGGCGTCTGGGGCAGGCTGGGCAGCCAGGTCGCCAGTAGCAGCGCAGCAGGGCGGATGAGGGAAGCCAGAGCCTGGGGTGAAGCAGTGGGTGCACCTCGGGTGCCCAGAATTCTGTTTTGGGGCTCTGAAGCCGGGAAGGATTGGGAACTTCCTCTGGCGCGTTTGCTGCGAATTCCCACCAGGAGTAATGGGGGCGGCATCTCTAGCCTTCAGAATTGGCCTGGCATTGCCGCTGGCGCCACCACCGACCGGCTGCGGGGCTCCGGGTGAGCCCGGGACAGGGAGGGGCGGCCGCGGGAGAAGGCACCCCGGACTGCTTTCAGCCCTGGCCCGAGGGAGGCCGGTGTGTCCCGCCGAAGGAAGGACTTCACAGGCATGTTTCTCTTGCTCTGTCCTTTTTCTCTGCCACAGAGCTGCACATCTGTTGGACCAAGCAAAATTAACTTCACATTATGCTTTGTTTAATGCTGATTCCTAAATGTTAGTTATTACTGTTAATAATAACACATCGTTAATTAATTCAATTTGACGTGTATGTGTTGAGCCCATTTTAGGTATCAGGTGCTGTGCTGAATGTTGGGTGCGTGAATGTGTGCAAGACACCGTACAGTGCGGTCGGGAAGAGAAACATCCCCTTCCTCAAACCAGGGACGGGAGCCACGTTCAAAAGAGGACTGTGCAAACTGCCCTGAAGCTCACCACTCCTGGCCTGGGCCCTCAGCACCCACAGAGAGCTGCCTGGGGTCTCTTCCAGTCGTTCTCTGCCTTTACTTCCACAGCGGCATCAGGCCCCTGTGCTCCAGCACCTGGGAGGTGGCAAGGCAATGAGCCTGATGAGGACAATGCTATGTGCTTGTCTGTTTCCCATGTGTCTAAGGTTATGTGCAAGTGAAGCTACACGTGTACACCACTTCCCAGCTCTGGGGCCAAAGATCATTTCCCCTGCTGATTAACAGCACCAGGTGTCTTGAATCACCAAAGGCATCTTGATTCTGTTGCTGTCAAGACCAGCTGTGACACTAGAACAAGTTTCAGATCCTGCTGGGAAAGCAGGTGACAAAGCTTCGGTGGGAAAAGGTGGCTGTGAAGATGGACTATGTTTATTTTCTCATAAATCTACAAAAATTCCTTTAAGGGGAGATCTCAGGAAAGTGGACATATTGAATAATGGAAGGTGAGGGAGAGAGTGGTTAGGATTGGGATTGATGAAACTCAAGATGAGGCCCAGTTCTCCTTAGGCATACACTTGCCCAGTCTTTGCCCAGATCCTAAATGGGGCATACTTCTCTGCCACCACCTGCATCTTAAAGCAATTGCTCAACATGAAGGAGGGTGCTGAAGGAGGGCTGAAGGAAAATTTCTGTTAGCAAGGTAGACTTAAAAGTGTGTCCAAGAACTGTTCCCCCACATTACAGGCATTTTGAAACATTAGGGGAAGGAAAGAATTCAGTAAATGGTGTTAAGACAAAAGGCTTGCCCTTTGGGAGGTGGGGGAAAACAAAGTTAAATATTTCCTTAACTTCTAATGCCAAGATAACCTCCAGATGTGTCAAATGTAGAATTAAAAACACAAATCCATAAAAGGCCCAGAAAAACATACAGATGAATATTTTTATAATCTTAGCATAGGAAGGCTTTCTGAACTATGGTAACAAAGACAGAAACAATAAAGAAAAAGATTAAATCCAGCATTTCTGTGTGGCCAAAACATTGCTAAATGAAGTTAACACATGATAAACTGGGAAAATATTAGCAACTGTGGTATTTAAGGACACCACACAAATCAGTAAGAAAAGAATATTTCAGTAGAGGTGTGGCCAAGGACAGCACTCACATCAAAAATATTAAAGACAAATACTCAAGTTCATTCATTTTCTTTTTTTTCCTCTTCAGTACTTAGGGGTTGAACCCAAGTCCTCACACATAACTTTGCAAGTACACTACCATTCTACCGCTGGGTTGCACCCACATCCCATTTTTATTGTTTTATTTTTGAGTCAGGGTCTTGCCAAATTAGAAGGCTGCCTCTGGCCTCAAACTCAAAATCCTCCCGCCTTTGCCTCCTGAGTTGCTGGAATTACAGGCATGTGCCACTACACCAAAAAGTGCCAATTGAAAACAAAAATTTCCCTCTAACTATTGAATGCCAAAGACTGCAAAGGTGAGTAGGGAAATGAATATTTTTTTCCATGTGTAAATTGAGACAATCATTCTGGTTAGACATTTGGCAGTATGTATTGAAAGCCCTAAATGTGTACATATTATTTCTAGAATTATTCTCAGGGGAAAAAAAATCAGCTAATTGTATCCCAAATGTGGAATGAAAACTATAGGGTCCAGGTTTCTGAAGTGAATTATTCATTAGGAAGGGACTCTTGGTTCCTTCGAAGGGAATGACTGCCCCCAAAACTTCCATGGGGTGATTAAGCTCAGGGAAGCTCAAGATATCACTTGGTGCCATGATTTTGAACAAAGTACTGCCTTTGGGTCTAGAGTGGTAGAATGAGTATCCAAGCTCCTGAAAGAGTTTATTTGAACCATTTCCACCATACCTCAGAGCTGTTTACTCCAGTCCCTATTGTAAATGACAGCTTCTTGTTCTTGTTGTTGTTGTTAGGTGCCGTCAAGTCGGTATCCGACTCATAGCGACCCTCACAGGGTTTTCAATGGCTGACCGTTTCGGGATTGCCTTGGGAGTGGATTGCCAGGCCCTTCTCCCATGACAGCTTCTTAGGACATCCCTTAACACCTGTGTGTATCCCCTGTCCCTGCGCTACTCAGTAACCATGGACATTCAGGAGACTAACCATCTTCCCATCTCTTCCAAACTCTCAGTCCTATCTGTGTGTCATGGGGGCCAGTGCCTGGGAGAAAGGTGGCTCTGTCTGATCCTTCTCTGCTCAGGGATGTGGCTTCAGAAGCTGGGCTACTAGGATAAGAGGACCTGTGCTTTGGTCGGAAAGGCTGTTGAACCCTGAGCTAGACCTATTCAAGTGTCTCTTGACTTCCCAGCTATTTCTCAGGGCTGGAAGTCATGTTGGCTTCTCCTTGGACATGCATGCCTATTCTCTGAAGCTGTCTCTGTCACCCTGTGCAAATGTGTTTGTGTTTGATCTCACTATTACTTGATTCATAAATTCAGGACAGTAAGAATTTGGCAATTTTACTATATGTCTAAAACCACCTCAAAATGAAATGCTAAAAATGTGTAAAACGATCTGTTGTTGTTGTTGTTAGGTCCCTTTGAGTCAGCATCTGACTCATAGCAACCCTATCTACAACAGAGGAAACACTATTATCAGTGCTTCTCTGCTGTTCATAGGGTTTTCAATGTGGATTGATTTTTGGGAGTGGGTTGCCGAGTCTGTCTCTTAAGCCTACAGCACCTGGTGTTCCCAGGTGGTCTCCCATCCACCCATCCAAGTACTAACCAGGTCTGACCCTGCTTAGCTTCTGAGATCTGATGGGATTGGATGCCATAGGGTATGGCTGTAGGCTGTAAAGTGACC